>MEIZ01000466.1:14575-31448 GCA_001723225.1 Globodera ellingtonae
GGGGAGGGGCTCTAATAGAGGAAATACGGTATAATGGGCATGAGATTTGATTGAAAATAAAAAACCTTAACTACATGTTATATTAATTAGATAATCCATGAAAATAAATATTTAAATAAATAATTATATAACCGAATAAACGTATTCAATTATTATATTTATATAAAAAATACAGAACAGTTTGCTTTAGACTTTAAAAGAATATTTATATTAAATAAGAATATCTGAAACCAGGATTCAAAATAAATAAACAAATTAACCATAATTGAACTTAAAAATATACAAATTAGAAATATCTTTTTGTGCAACATTCTCAACATCCAAGTACTAAATAAAATTAACAAGGTTATCCATCCCGACACATATGCATGGCTGTCGTTCGTTTGTGATTACCTGAAGGAGAGAAAGTCATCCGATTTTCACAATGTTGGCGACCTGTTAAAAGACTTTTACGTCAAGATCAAAAACAAAAATAATTCAATCAAGATAGGGATTTTTTGTCGCATCGTAATTAACAAAACCAAAAAGTTTCAAATAAATAAAATAATAATACAGATGAATGGCGATAATACTTCAAAAGATGATAAATAACTAAAATAAATCAACAAAAAATTGGTTTATCCAAAGTGAGATAAAATTTTTTTAAATGATTCAATTTATACAAAATTAAGTAAAATTTTATCTTACAATTTTTTATGCTTAATCTTTTTAATAAACCATTAAAAATAACATAATTCATTGAGATAAGATGATATTACCAAGCAATCTTCATTAAAAGAAACTAATGACCATCGATGTACTCGATTTATCACTCGACACAGCAGTTCACAATAATTACCTAAAAAATAGAATAATATTGCAAAAGTTATAAAATTGTAAAATCTAAGAAATCCTGAATTAAAGATAATTATCGAACACAAGATAAACTTTAAAAATTTTTAAATTGTGTTTTAACTTATTTAAAGATTTAAGAAATAAAGTTCAATTAATATAATAAGTCGATGAGCGAGAAATGCATGTTTAAAATTGGCTGGAAGTAAGACACTTATAAGATAATAAAAAAAATTCCAAAAATATTATTATCTATTTTTTTTTAAATGAAATCTAAAATGGTTTCTTTTTTTTTTGCAATTACAAACTTAACATTTAAAGGTATAGCAACGATTTAAAAATTAAAAATCAACGCCTACTAACTAGTTGAAATTCGTTTGGACCCTTTTGGCAAGTATGCTGCAGCGCTTCGTAATCTTTGGGAACAATTGCAAAACCTTCAGTTCATAAATTTTCTGTTAAAATCAAGCGAGATGATAAATAACTAAAAAAAATCAACAAAAAATTGTTTATTTTAAATGATTCAATTTATACAAAATTAAGTAAAATATTATCTTACAATTTATTATGCTTAACCTTTTAATAAACCATTTAAAAATAAAAAGGCATAATCAATCAATTGAAATAAGATGATATTACCAAGCAATCTTCATTATAAAGAAACTAGCTGTATGAGTCCGTATGGCATAAATCTAAGTATATCTGTCAAATTAGAAATTGTGATTAGTCAGTTTTTTGGTAATTAAAAAACAATTAGGTAAATATTTTAGATATGTTGTTTAATAAAATTAATTTTGTTTCCTCTTAATTATTTTTAACTATAATTTAAATTAATTCATTTAAAAATGGCAAAGGTGCCCAATTGTCACCAATTTTGGACAATTATTAGAATTAAATTACCTAATGAGTTTTTAATACTTTTATTTTTGGTAATTATAAAACAAATAAATGTTTTTCATATTTGTTTAATACAAATAATTTTTTTCCCTCTTGTAATTGTGACATGATCAGTTCCGCAATTTTTATTTCCTTCAGCTTTTCGTTGTAAATTTAATATTTTTGTTAATTTATAACAAACTTTTTTAAATATAACGCTGTCTTGAATGGTTTTAATTTTATTTAAATAAAATATAATTCGTAATGAGGGAGATGGTCGAGGGCGACGACGACGAAGTAGCTAGCCTCTATGGCGAAGAAGGCGATGCAGAATTTATTAAAAGACATGCAAAAACTAATAAAAATATTTTAAATTTAATGGCAAGTTTTTTCATTTAAAAACCAAATTTTATAATATTCAAAAGTTAAATATTATTTAAAAAATATCAAAAAAATTAAAAAAAAATCAAAAATAATAAACACGGACAAAATCATAAATGAAATAACAAAACAAAAATATTTAATGCAAAAAATCGACTAAGACAAGAGTAATTCAATAATAAAATGTAAAAAAATATAAATATAAATTTTCACCACAAAATAATTAATGTCAATTTTAACAAAAAGTTTAAACTAAAAAAATATTGGCTACGATGCCTTAACAGTCATTCAACATAACAGTAATATATGCAATTAAGAAATAATTAATCCCAAAAAGACCAAAAAATTTATGAAACAACATTTTATGTAGGCCGCTCAAAATGAGTAAACACAATTTTAAAATTCTCGGGCGGGAAAGTCGGGGGTCGGGGACGACCAAATTGTCGGGGTCGGGGGTTGGGGTTGAAGAAAATCTGTTCATAAAATTTTTTAAATAAAAATCTCAGCATTTTTTAAAATAAAAATTTCAGGATTTTTTTAATAAAAATTTCAGCAATGTCTTCACTAGACAAGCATTTTTTAAATCCGTTCATCGTCTTTAAAAAGCTCGAAAGTGAAAGGGAATTTTGTAATTTCTGAAAAAAATGGGGGTCTCGTCATGTTTGACTCTGCCCAATAACTCAGAATAATAGAAATCATCAAAAAGCAAATTTTGATCAGCAATTTTTAAAGAAAAAGTTGAGAGGGGGAGGATTGGCGCGAGAGAATATTAGAAATTTTGTTGGGATTAGCAATCAAAAAGTTAAAAAATGTGTGTTTTTAGAAGCTTTTTAGGAATGGGAGGAGTCGGCGGTGCCGATAGGCGCAGCCGGAAATTTTTTTTTGAAGATTTTAGCAATGTTCGTTAAGAAAATTGCTTTAAAATTAACGAAATTTTATCTTGTTGAAATCTCAAAATTTAAAAAAACTTATCAATTTTTTTTCGATCGAGATTTCGATCGAGAATCTCGAAAAAATCTCGTCGAGATTTACCGAGATTTCGATCGAGAATCTCGATCGGTCCGATCTCTATGCTTAATAATAAAAAATTATAAGCTTTTGAATTAATTTTTGCTTGTATTTACCATATTTCACTTCTCTAATATTTTGTGAAAAAGTTTAATTATAAATGTTTAGATGAATTACCATAAGGCAGTGAAAATAACGCATATTTTACTTTTAATAAATGCAAAACAAAAAAATAAAAGACAATAAACTAGAAGCCTGAGAAGAATATTATTCAATTAGGTTTCGACCAAGTTAGCTCAAAAAGATTTAATAAACTTTGAGAGAAAATTCATGAAAAAAGTAAAATAAAGTAAAAATTGACTATTTATTTCAATTAACTATTTTCAAAAACAATTAACCTTTTATTAAGGATGTAAATATTTTAATAAATTAATGTTAATTTAAATATTATTTTATAAATTTACTTTTTAATAAATTCCGCGATGCAACGGCCCCCTGGATAATGTAATTGACAGCGACTTTTGATCGGATAAACGACTTTAGTCGACATTTTTAACGTTAGTTTTCATAATAATTTTTTTTAATTGTTTGAAATTTCAATATATTCAATATTTATCATTTTATATCCAATTTTTATGAATATATTTTCTCTTTAAATTTATACCAAACATTTCAAATAATTTGTTTTTATTGCACCGTCCTAATCTCCAGTTTTGTTTTTCGAGTAACAATTTATATTGTTGTTTTTCACAGGAAATATTTATTATTTTTAAAATTTAAATATTGATTTGGTTTAAAAAGAATATGTGTTTATAGATAGGGTGTAAAGGATGGAAATAATTTTTTGTATTTTGCAAAATCAATTGCTCAAATTGATTTTAAAAATTTTGCTTTATTTATTGATTACTGTACTGATTGATACGACCCCACTTTAAAGTGTTTTTGTTCTATTAGATATTTGATTACATCTTGTTTGTTTGTTTGTTTAATTAGGATTCTATTTTTTTAATTATTTTTGGTTATTATTTTTATTTGTAGTGGCTAATATTATTTTTATTTATTTTGTATTTTGCGAACAAATGTAAGTAATTTGTTTATGAAGGCGAGAGAGTATATTTTTATAATTTTAATTGAAAGCCATCAGTTTTTTTATTACATATATACATTGTACTTTAACATATTTAGATTTTTTTATTTGTTATTAGCAAATTATTTTTATTTTATAACCGTTAGATGTTTTGATAATAATGAATTCTGCATATTTATCAATTTTCAAGAAGTTATTCTTTTTATTATTTTGTACAAACGTATGATGTGGGTTAGCGTAAAAGGCTATAAAATAAAATATATGTTCCGCCAAGTATTATCTATTTATAAATTTTTTATAAAACTGTAGTGTTAAGCAAAATAAAATTATAATAGATTATATTTTAAACCCTAAAAATATACATTTTTGTTTTGTTTGCTTATTCTTTTGTCTCATTTTCAATATCATTCATGAGCTTAGTTTTTCCGACAATTTTGAAATCCGCAAAATTTAACATTATTAATATATTTTCAATTTTTTTGATGTCTTTTTTCTAAAATTTATTACAGATTAAGTGTATAGGAATAATTTGCAATTATTTACCATATTCTAGTTAAATAGTGTTAGTTTTTTATCATTATTATTTAAATACCTTTTTTAAGTGTAAAATAATTGCTATTAACGATTGTATATTTTGCAATTTTGACTGAAATGTTTGCATATTTTTTTGGTTGAAGGAATTATAGTTAATATTGTATTTGTTTTTAGTTAATATAGCCGAATATTAAGTTTACTCTTGTTAAACAACTCCCAGAATTAACTTCAGCTAATGGATTTATGTGATTTAATCTGGTATTCGAGAAATGAAACTATAACTTTCATCATATAAAGAGGCACGCACAAAAGACACGATATGATGTCAAATAATTTATCGCAAAACTTAATTTTACACACTGAAGAATAATTGAATAATATAATTTTAGTATTATATTTAGCATATAAACTTATCTTTATTTTTATTACTTTTTAATAAAAAATTAACAAGTGCGTTGAATGCAATTTTCTAATTTTGTTAAAAATTAAATGATTTTGGTTAATCAAGGCATTTGGTTTGGATTGAGTTGAAATATCCATGCACAACATATGCTGAAATTGATTCCATTAAAATGGTAGGACCTTATGGTTCCTTTTAATAAATTTGTGTCTTTATGTAAGTCTTATTTGTTATTTTGCGTAAAATAATCACAAAATGTTATTTTTTTTATCTCACTTTGGATAAACCAATTTTTTGTTGATTTATTTTAGTTATTTATCATCTTTTGAAGTATTATCGCCATTCATCTGTATTATTATTTTATTTATTTGAAACTTTTTGGTTTTGTTAATTACGATGCGACAAAAAATCCCTATCTTGATTGAATTATTTTTGTTTTTGATCTTGACGTAAAAGTCTTTTAACAGGTCGCCAACATTGTGAAAATCGGATGACTTTCTCTCCTTCAGGTAATCACAAACGAACGACAGCCATGCATATGTGTCGGGATGGATAACCTTGTTAATTTTATTTAGTACTTGGATGTTGAGAATGTTGCACAAAAAGATATTTCTAATTTGTATATTTTTAAGTTCAATTATGGTTAATTTGTTTATTTATTTTGAATCCTGGTTTCAGATATTCTTATTTAATATAAATATTCTTTTAAAGTCTAAAGCAAACTGTTCTGTATTTTTTATATAAATATAATAATTGAATAACTTTTATATTACCAATACATAACATAAATAAGCCTGTAATTATATATCAAAATTTATATTTACATAGGTACTTTAAATCAAAATTTACTTTGATTATCTCACCGTCATGATCTTTAAATTCTTAGGCATTTATTCGGTTATATAATTAATTATTTAAATATTTATTTTCATGGATTATCTAATTAATATAACATGTAGTTAAGGTTTTTTATTTTCAATCAAATCTCATGCCCATTATAGGTAAGTAATGTCAAGAACAGGGTTCTCATTAGGCCGGGTAGAAATTTCCACGTTTTGGGCTTCTTTGTCACGTTTTTTTAACAGTTTATATTTGAATTTTCGGTCCCTACCAGGGATGGGAATCGTGATCGCGATCGCGCGATCTTGATCGCAATTATCGCCTTTTTGGGACAGATCGCCGATCGCAGATCGCGGTTCGCATTAAAAAAATTGAGATCGCCGATCGCGGATCGCCGATCGCATTTCATGCAAGATCGCGCGATATTACACACCTAACGATTGGATTTTTAATTTAAAAATAATGTCAGAATGGCATTAAAAAAATTGGCAAACTACAAGAACACTCAAAAATTTTCTCCAAACCCAATTTTTGGGGTCATTTGTTTTACCCTAGGCCGGAGCCGTATGTGGCCTAGGATTTCGTTATAGGTGGGTCCGACTGCTCCGATAGGCGAAGTCGGGAAATTTCTTTTACTAATTTTTAACATCTTTGTTAAGAAAAATTGCCGTTTCAAAATGCAATATTTTTGCGAATTCTGCTTTACATAGGGGGATGGGGTCGGCGGTGCCATAGACGCCGCCGAAATTTTTTTTGGGGATTTTAATGATCTTGTTAAAGAATTGAACAAAAAATATGCTGGAAAATAGTAAAAAGAAGTCCAATGTTTTGAAAAGGGCACCCTCCCATTCATAAATATACTTTGAGACGAATGGTTTATCCAAAAACAAAAAGAGATTTTAAAATAAATAATAGAAATCGGTAATATAATATATAAATTAACTAAATTTACTAAATTAAAAAACCACTATTTTTTGATTATAAACTATTGCATAATACAAGAGGTTTACAAATTTTTATCTTGAAAGCGGACATCTATCAAGCGCGAATTTTGGTCTGTCGAAATCAGGCGGTTTAATTTATTAGAAAAATAAAATATTATTTAAAATCAGAAAGTAATGTGTTAATTTGTTTATTTAAAGTTAAATATAAATAATTCAAATTTAAAAGTTTAATTCTATAGAATAAATTAAGATACAACTAAAAAATAAATGGGGTGTTTTACCTATTTATTTATTACAAATGGCCATCAAGTACAGTATGTATACCAACGCGGATACAAAGAAAAGTCACTCATAAATTTGAACTATATTTAAATAATTCAAGAAAATATACTTTCTATTCAAATAAGTATGTCAAAGCAAATCAGTTAAGCGAATGTAGATATTAAATTTAACAAAAAATTAATAAAAAGAAGGAAAACTAAAATACTTTTTAAAAATCAAAGCAATATTATTATAATTAATTGTAGTAACGAAAAAAACAAATTCATGATTATTTAAAAGAAAAATGTAAAAGGATTTTGTGRAAATAAATTCGATAATATCAAAAAAAATTAAAGGGTTACAATATTAATAACGTATTTTAATTGTAATAATATTATAAAAATACAATAGCAAAAATGGATAAGTTGATGCAATAATAGGTTCAAAAATATATAACAAATAACGTGCATTCTAAATTGTGGTCTATTAATAATAAAAACAAATAAAAAATAATCAAATAAATAAAACTAAACTTAAACAAAATAAACTGTGTATACCTCTTAAAAATCGGCTAGACTATCTTATTCGAATAAGGGCGAAAATTGAAAAAGTTTATTTTAGCAAAGGTATGGAAAATGTACAGTTATTAGTCTGAGGGCTTTGTCGCGCGTGGCGTTTAACAGATTTCGAATATTTCAACAAAAATTTATCAAATAATGTTTAGCATTGAATTGGAAATAACGCAAACTTCCCCCAAAAATTGCCCGTTCATTGTCGGTTGCCCTACGGTGTCGGAGCGCTGGATTTTGTTTGTTTTTGTTGAAAATAAATATTACTAAAATAATTAAACCCATGATTTTTGAAACCTGGTTATATTAAGAAAAAATTATTCGAAGTAAAATGAAGAATCATATTAGCATTTGTGCAATACACATAATAGATTCTGTGGAAATCACAAAGTTAATTCTCTCAAATCACCAAAAATAAACGTAATCATATAAAAAAAACAAAACATATGTAAGTAGATCAGGAAACTTATATTACAAATGTATTGTGTTTATAATGTTCTACTTTGATATTAAAAAATAATAGCTAAAAATAAGTAATGAACAAATAATGTAGTTGGCAAATACATATAACAAAAATTGAAGGCTAAAGCTATCCCGTCTAATTCTTGATAAAAAGTCCAAGCTAACTAATTTTAACAATTATTCGACCATAGTTTATTTTTTAAATTAACGAATAACATATAAATTATACTAATATTTTTTATTTCTGGATATCATTAACTTAGAAATCAATATAACAATAATAAATGTTGGAACTGTGGCATCGTATGCCAAAAGCCATTTGTCAGATTAAAGTCAGATTTCTTAAATACACATATATGTATTCATTTTTCAAAAATATTTTTATCTCTTAACAAAAAGAAACAATTATTATGCACACACTAATATAATCATTATAAGAAAATCCGTTACATTTTATAAATAACAAAAAAACTCGGTGCATAGACCACATAAATTTGCTGTCAATAAGTTCAAGAATAAAGCAATATCAAACAAGCAGAATTAATGATCATAGCTAAATTTTTTCATACGATTGTTAAATGCGATAAATGATATAACATTTACCAAGAATTATTTTTTTAAATCAAAAAACCAGAACCTGAATAAATTTTTTAATCTAGAAATATAAACAAAATAACAAAGAAACCCAATAATTACAGAGAAAAAAGAACAGCCAAAAACGTTAAAACATGGCCAAAAAACGAATTATGGTAAAATTCAAAAATTTTTAATTAACCATTTGTGCAAAATTGGCTGACAAATGAGGGGGGTGAACAGACCGCTAATATACGTCTTCTGTTGTACTTCGTTTGGTAGTACATTTTTAAAATATTATTAAAATTTCTTATCAAAAATAAATAGCATCATTACGAGGGTACCTTTTTACCAATCACATACATAATTAACAGAAAGTTTTTAAAAATTACACAAATCCAGCTAATAATAAGAAAAAAATGTTTATTTTATTTAGTTTATTTATCAACAAATTAACATTCTGAATGTTAATTTTATTAGTATTTAATAATTACGAGGCAGGCTGCGGAATTGCGGAATTCACCAATCAGCATTTGCCTCAGAAAATTACAAATAAAAGTTTATTAATGAATAAAAGTCTCCACAATGGTTACACATTAAGCAATATGTTCAAGCAAACCGGGTTGGATGCAAATTCTTTTTGCTTTATGACATTAACATTTGACTTGATATAAAAAATAGGTGCTTAAAATAAGACAAAAATTAAAAAACCCAAAACTGAAATGTTTGAAAATAACAAAAAATACCTAAGTTATAATATGAAATTTATCAATTTAATCTTTTAAAATATCCGAATAATTTAATGTTTTACAAAAAATCTTATAAAAAATCAATTGAAGCACACGAGAGAAAAAGGAAACACATCACAGTGAACCAAACATAAAGAACAAAATTTGTTGTCTTAATGATTCAATTAATACAAAACTTTTTTTGTCTTGCAAATTAGAGAATGAAATTAAAGTTCTCTCATTAACTTTATTCGATATTTGTTTAATCATGGATAAAAATAAAATATTTATAAATAATTAAATAAGAAACATTACACACTAATATAAATCGTAAAACGAGTTATAAAAAAATAATCTAAATAATTAGTGGGGTTTAAAAACTAATAATTTTTTTTCAAATGTAAACAATTTTTATTACAGACAAGAGTCACGTCGAGTTCGACATAAATAAAAATAAATAATGGATATGATGACATTGAGTTAAAAAGTTCGGAGAAAATTAAAATGACAAAACTTACAAACAAAAACTGTCAATAAGATAGAATATTAAATGTTACTTTTTTCTAACTAGCATATGTCAATGTAGGTAAATTTTAAATTGAGAAACCTTAAAACTAAAACTTTATCATTAAAAAATTATTCATGTTTGAAATAACAAAAAAAATTTATGTGAAATCAAATAGTTAATGTTAATTACCTAAAGTTATAATATGAAATTTTTTTTACAATTCTTAACATTTACATGTTTTAAAATAACAAAAACAAAATTAATATAAATCAAAAATATAGTTAAAGTTAAATACCAAAAGTTATAATAAAAAATTTGTCATTTATTTTTTTTTAAATATGGTATTTTTCGATATTGGTTTTTTCGGGATTTTACCGAAATACTGATACCCAGCGTTCTATATACAGACCCAAACAGTTCGGAATTATATAAAATACTATTTGTGCACACGAGAAAAGATCAAATAAATTCAAATCGCGAATTCAAGTTTTTATAATTCAATTATTAAAATTTATTAATTTTTTAAATATAATAACAATTCTTTTTGAAACGAGGATTGGACAGGACGTTGAATGGCTCTCCCTCGTAAAGTCAAAATACTATTTTTAACTTTTCTTCATAGCCTATGTGCAAAACTGGTAAATTCATTTAAATCTGCAAATGGCGTATGAAACATTAATTTTTTAAAATTTATTAAGATAAGATTAACAAACAGCGCGTTAATTACTCAAAATATTTGTTAAATACATAAATGTAGCAAGAAGCACAAGAGACCAAGAGTCATTTCAAAAAGTAGCAAATATATATTAAAATTTAATTTATATAATCCCTCATCTTTCGAAGTTACGCAATAATTACAAATATATTTTTAGACCTAAATAAAATTAATTACCATTTAAGGTCGGAGCTCAACCTGACTATGAGTTCGTTCGGGCACTGAGAAATATCATGGCTTTTGAGGCATTTGAGTTTAAAAACTGAGCATCATCTCCCGGGAGTGGAGAGCAATACAAATGGAACCGTAATTTGTACACAAAATAATTAATAAATGCGCAATATTATAAAATTACAAACGATTTTATGGAATTATTGTGGGAACAAGACTAATTGTAACCGATTTTATAACAAAGATAAATTTGAGTTTTTTGTAGCTGAAATTTTAAACAAATCAAAGGAACTCGTTGTTTATTACAATAAAGATTAATTACTCAAATTTAATCTGTAAACACAAAATAAAAAAAACAATTTTAATAGGTGAAAAGTTTAATAAATAATGATTGATAAAGATAATTTCAAACTTCTTACAGTTTTCGCAAATAAGCAAAAACTTTCAACATTAATAGTTATATAAAAGATACCGCCGTGGAGATAACAATTTATCAAACTGCATAGAAATTGTCGGCAATTAATTTAAGCCTTTTATTTAATCTTTAAATTAAATTATATGTATCAGCAACTAATAATTGGGCATGTCTTGACCGCTATTTATTGTTTAGCAAGCAAATCCGTATGGCGGCATTGCCGGCCAACGTTAAGTTCGATGCCCGGTCAAACATGTTTTACCCGTCCGATGCAATTTCAGCGGAGCATGATTAGAAATCATAATACAAAAATACGTTTGAAAATGAAGCTAGACAGTGAATATTTGCGATATTTAAAGAGGAGTGCAAAGCTAAAGACAAATAATAATATAATATAAAGTAATCACTTTTAAAAGTAAAAATAAATGATTTAAATTTGCTTTAATAAATTCCAACTCAGTCAAATTAGTTATCTAATAAATGATAATGCAGTTATTTTATTGAGCCAAGAAATAATTGGCGTTGCTAAAGACTAATAACAAACTACCGCAAAGCGTTAATGTGTAAATGCAAACCCAAAAATAAAGCAAAAATTATAATAAATTTGTCATTATTAGATATCGTTACACATATAATTGTAGGCTTTACATTTTAAAACAAATAATTCATTTATAATCTAATCTAATAAAAAAACAAATAATATTAATTTTGCTATATTTTATTCAAGAATTGAATAAATATAAAAAGCCTTAAACTGTCAACTTTATTTTATAATTAATATAAATATTATTATTGTGCAAAATGAAAATCTTTAAATGGATTAAATATATTATTTTTCAATGATGATTAAGTAAAAGTTTAAAAATAAACGCTGAGAAGTTGTATTTAATAAACAAATATTTTTAAAAATTTGAAAAAACGAAAAAAATCCCCAAAAAATCCTTGAAGATATTATTAATAAAATGATCGTAAAAATAGATTAAAATTAAACTGATTGAATAAGGTTATCTTATTAATAAATAATACAGTCAAAATGAACCATTAATACTTATATAATCATTTACAATGCAAAAAATTAATATACTACCTAATTAAACAATTCGTAAGGCAATCAAAAACGAATTACTATATTTCTGAAGCGTTTATAACAACTTCTACTAATTTTTTAAAAATAAAACACATAAGAATTATTTGCTACATTTTTATAAATCTGCAAATTCCCTAATATTGTATTTTGGTTCGAATATATAAATGGGGTTTTGCCATTGATTGGCCTTATGAATTTAAAATACAGCAATTTTTGAAATACCAAATTTCATCTATTTAAAAGGTAAAGATTTGATTATAATCAACGAATTGGCGCAATAATTTGCGTTATCTAAAAATTGACACCAAATATTAAAATATGTTGTGTAAACAAAAAAAAAGTTAACATTTTGACAATAAACATTATATTCCATTACCATAGCTGAGACCTTACAAAATATAACTTATTGTTCTAAATAATGATTAAACGTTTGCTCTAATCCGTACCTTGTGTAAACAATGAAATACTAATTCTTAAGCCAATAAGCATAAAGAAAATTTATGGAAAGATAAAAAAAATGGAATAAATCTTCTACACCACACCAAGGAACTTAAGATTTATGAATATCATGGTTATAAAAAGCAACAAGTATATCCAAACGTGCTGAGAGATGCTTAAATTCGAACTGGACGCTGAAAAACTTAAGCCATACAAAGTGCGTGCTAATAATTTGCCAACGTGCAATTGAACTAAACTATAAAGCGAGATAGCAACAAAAGAAATAAAGAAGCTTTTGAAAAAATTGTAAAAATAAATGTGGAAAAAAGTTACATTAAATATTATCAAACATATGATAAAAACATTTCTTAATTTCAAAATAATTCGATCGACATTATAACGTAAGTATTGTAAATTTATATTAAGATGAATAAACTAATTAAGTATAATAAGTATAATTGCATTTAAAAGGTGGGATTAAAATTGTACATAATGCTATCTCTCTCAATTTTCGCCGAGAGAAACCGAATTTTAAATGTCAGAGAAAACGAATAAAATTATTACCTAATGAATTTTTTAAATTCTCCAGAAAATAATTTGTTGGAATTAAATCTTCATGTGTAAATGAACTAACAAATTCTATATCTTGGGATTATGGACAAAGGGACTCTTTTATCATGCGTCATTTTACTATTTCAAAAAGCCTGCCCGACAAAATCAAAAGTTAGTAAAAATTTAAATGTGTTTTAATTTTTAAAATTTTAAATTAAAAAGAATACGAAATATGGACAAATATTATAAGATTTCTAAAAGTTATGAGTACGCAATTCATATATGGCGCCGTGGTAACCAAAATAAAAACAAAACCAATCACGACAAATAAATGTATTTAATAATAAATTATAACAATTGTAAAATAAATAATGAATGAGAGATAGCATTTGAAAAATGGCGAGATTTAAAGTAAAATAAAGGGTTTATGATTTTAAAATAACATTAAAAAGTGGATTGACTCAGATGAGCGGTCTCGCTGTGAGAAAATTGGCTGGCTTTTAGACAATTATAGAAAATATTTTCCATAAATATAAAAAACGATGAACAAAATAGGATACGTATTAAGCAAACAATTAAATTTAAATTTTTACAATTTTAAATACAGATACAAATAAAAAAAATTTCTAAAATAAGAGAGCATAAATAATTTTAAAGCAAATATTATAGACTTGAAACAATTGAAAAAAAGATACAAATAAATTGGTTGCCATAAGAAAATAATAGTAATTACTGTAAAATTTTTGTTGTTATACAAACGGCGCAACTTAATAAAAATATTTATTATTAATTAAAATTAAAAAGCTCATTTTAAAAATAATTTAACATTATATAAAATGAAATGTTGCAATAGTAATTTTAATTTTAAAAAACATAAAAATATAAAAACGTTTCATGATTTTACTTTTAACATATATCGCAAAATTTCGACGTGCAAATCTTGCTGTAAGCCTTAGAAGATTTGATACTTACGGCGGGGCCGATGCCACAACTGATCTTCAAGTCATCAAAACAACAGAAACAAACTATGAGCAGCAAAATTTTCCAAAAACTTAAATGCGATTCAAATCTACATATAAAAAAATGAATCAAAATAAGTAAATAAAATAATCAACTTCATTAATTTAATCACTTTGACAAATTCTATTATTTGATTTTGGATACGCTATTAAAAATATTACACATTAAAAAATTAAATAAATCAAGATAAATAAATATGTGTAAGAATAATTTTATTCCTAAATACAACCCAATAAATTGGAAGCACCGGTTCAAGATAGAGGCACCTAAATTGTGAGTTAGACAGAATCTATTTGTTTTAATATCAAGTTTGAATTTTAAATTTCATTATTTAGACGGACACTAAACAAAAAAATATATAAAAAATGTTTTTAAAGTTGGATAAACCTAAATAAAAATTGCACCCATAAAATAAAAGCAAACAATTGAATATTAATAAATTTCGGGGAAAGGCATTAAAACATTATGTCATATGTTAGATTTTACCATTGTGCTTTGTCAAAAATCTAATTAAAAGATTGAAATTAAACTGTGACAGTTCAGGTACATTACATATAATGTGTAAATAAATATCAGTGTTCAAAAATAAAATGATTTAAATCGATTAAACTAAGTATACTTTTTACGACTACTTCTAAATGATGCATATTTGATTTAGAGGCGTCCTGTGTGAAAAATATATACTTTTTTAAATTTGCTGGAAAAAATTGCTGTTTCTTGAGTTTAATTAAATGTCGTTAAACAAATTAAAGGTCAAATATTTAATATTAGAACAGACTCTTTCATTTTGCCTATTCTTTACTAAATATCTCTTACATTCTTGAGGCAATATTACGGTAAAAATATTAAAATTTAAATAAGGCAAACTTCTGCTTATTTACGTCGCCTACCTATATTAAATGATGTACAAAAGATTCTTTTATTCCAGCAACTTCAATGGACGACAGAAAAGTTTATACGGTCTCTCGGTCGTAGAGCACCCCTAACAAAAAGCGTAAAAAATAAATACCAAATATATAAAAAAATAATATTTAAATATTGAAAAAAATAATAATATGGGTTTTTTGTTTATGATCCACTAAAGCAATTTATGATTAAAAGACGGATGTGATTTTACGCAAAAATTATTCAATATAAATGAAGCGCCAGAACAAAAATGTGAACCAAATGCATAAACATTTTTGCAACTAATAGAAAGTTAAAAGCAATGCTGGAACTGGGTGTCAGAAGACCACTCCTGAACAATCAGCGGACAAGGAAGACATATTATTATATAATGTTCGTTTTAATCGATTTAAAAAAACAAACCAACATGTAAACTGGGCTAAAGGCTTGCTTACTGTTCCAGAGGAAAACGATATTTTTAGAATCTATTAAACGTTATTGTTGTAACACGAAAAAAATTGTTTTGTTTTTGTACAATTAATCATATTTGATTTGATCAGTGTTTATTTTTTTACATAATGTAAGGTAAAGATAATCTATATCCTCTCTCTAGCTTTGACCGCTGATTTAAAAAAAATGTAATTCTTTATTTTTTAGATTTAAACCTTTTTCATTTAATTACATGAAGTGCAACCGTTCTGGCTACTCTCTTTGCAGTCGCTGTGCTTTTATCGGTCAGGTTTTTTTTGTTGTGAAATCTGACAATAAGTAGTTACCTTTATTTTAACTATGAAAATAATAAAATTTTTGTAATAATAATCTATTGTACAATAATCATAATCAATAAAAATTTAATTTACTCGACGACAACATCGTAAATTATTCTAAAACTAAAAACAAACTTCAAAATTCAAAATTTTTCATGAATTAAATTCGTTTAATTACAAGGATTATCAAGAAGCATTATTTTTAAAAAATCATAATTTAACTTTTATGCTATTTTAATAACATTTTTGAGCGCTGGCGATCAAATGTAAGTTTCTGTAAACAACAAAAAATAGTTTTAAATAAAAATACCATATTGTGTTATGCTAAAAACAAAACAAATGTTCCCAATGCTACCCCACCATACGGAAACAAATCAATAAAAATTAAGCAATACTGGTTGTCAGATTTCCTATTTTAAAATTACTAACTTTACAAAAAAATGTTTATATTGAAAAAGTATACGCAATTATTATGTGTGATTTTTGACTTAGGTCTGCCAAAGAAATACAATAAAAATTATTAAAAAATTGATCGAATTGGAGTAAGCTTGATGATACCTTACAACATAAAAATAAATCTCAATTAACAAGTGCCAAACTCATTTGACTGTTAAAAATTTAACCTAGTTAATTGATGAACTTTACTTTAAAAATATTAAACGCAAATATTGTGCTTAATGAGATAAAATAGAATTTTTAAATTAAACTAAGCCATTCAAAACATGCCCGGTGAAGTTCGCTCAGGTCGCCATAGGACTTCGAGACACGCACCATAAAAATAACTATCAGTCCTATTAAGTCGATAACAAACAAATTTTATA
>MEIZ01000467.1:0-10745 GCA_001723225.1 Globodera ellingtonae
TCAATCCGGCGGTTCACTGTTTGCCCCCCTATTGGCACCGATATTGATTGAGGCCGCGCGATATTTGCTCACTCGCAGAGAAGATGGCCAACAAACTAATTCTGCTGCCAATTGAGCACTACAAGGGACTGGTTGCAGCGAGAGAGGGAGGAGATGATGACGTCACCGAGCAGACAAACTTTGGCTTTGTCAAACAACAGTTTGAAAAGGCAAAGAGAAAGAGGGCGGCAAACGTCAGCGAAAAGAGTGCAGAGTACAACCAGCAGTTGAGGAGATATTTAAAGCTACGCAAAGAGGCCAAGGACAAGCCGGTCAAAGTCCAACTCAGCAATGGGATGCGCCTGTTGACAAAACCCTCTGCAACGGGTGTACAAATGAAACCTGGGCCTGAAGAAGTTGAAGAGACTATTGTGATTGGTGGCAGTGAAGCTGATGATGATGAGCCTGCGGCAATAACCAGCCCCAAGTTTTCTACGCCAAAGGAGGTGGAAGTTGGCCCAGCGCCAAGACCCAGCAGGAAGAGAGATCTAAAAAAGCAGGAGATAATGGCCAAGGAGCAGCAGCTTTTGTCGATAATAAAATCAGACCCCAAGCGATTTGGCGTAAATGCGCGCGATAAAATCATCAACCCCTCAACAGGSCGKGAATTTATTGATTTTGATTTGACGAGGGCTATTGAACGGCTGGTGGACCCCCGTCCGGAAAATGCCCCGTCGCCAAGCGGTATTCGGGAGCTGACGAAAAGACTCTTGCAAGACCCAACGGCCAAGCAGTTGCTCAATCCCCTATTTGTTGGAGCCGGAAAGATGGGCCCAATCAAACGCGCGGGATTTTGCCCTTTAAAATGGAAGAAAAAATAAATAAAATATTCACGGATCCCTCTAATCCGGGAGGGTTTGCGGGCGCAAAGCCCCTATACGCGGCAGTCAAAAAGAAACACCCTGGCGTGAAGAGGGCCGAGTTTGAAGACTTTTTGCGAGGGAGTACCACGTATACGCTGTTTAAGCCCAAAAGAGAAAAATTCCGTCGCCTAAGGACAATCCCCGGCGGGTTTATGACCGGTGAGATGCCCTCCCTTTGCCTTTTTTAACTTTGCGTTCAGATGTTCAGGCGGATTTGGCAGACTTCCAAGCCTTGTCGCGCAAGAATTCAGGCAATCGTTACCTTTTATTGGCAGTTGATGTGTTGTCGAGGCGGATGTTTGGCGCGCCGGTCAAAAGCAAAAAGCCCGCTGACATGAAAAGAGCCTTTGAAGAACTGTTTGGCCAAATGCCAAAACTTCCGGAAACGTTGTACACCGACCGGGGGCTAGAGTTTGTGGCCAAGCCCCTCAAGGAATTTTACGCCGAAAAGGGCATCAAAAAGTTTGAGACAAGTTCAAAGAAGAAGGCCGCCGTTGCAGAACGCGCGATTCGTACGCTTAAAACCCGCCTGTACAAGTATTTTTCTGCTAAAAATACCTCAACTTGGGTGGATGTACTTGCGAAATTTTTGGCTGCCATAAATAATTCGGTGTGCCGCGCAACTGGCTTAAAGCCCCTCGCCATTGACGAACAAAACGCGCGGGAGGTGTGGAAAAAAGTCTACGGCCCAAGTGTTGCGCCCCCAACTAAGAGGCCAAAGATCAAATTGGGGGAAAATGTCCGGATTCCTGAGCCCAAACATATTTTTGAAAAGGGTATGAAAGTTCAAATTTATTGTTATTTAAAATTTATTTTTAGGATATATGCCAAACTATTCTGACCACGTTTACACTGTTGATGAACGCCGTTCATCCAACCCCGAACATTATTTTCTCAAAGATTATTATGGGACAAAATTGAAAAGAAAATTTTATTTGCCCGAATTGACAAAAGTAAAAGTGGACAAAAATACACTGTACAGGGTGGAGAAGAAGTACAAGGAGAGGATGAGAGATGGGCAAAAAGAGATGTTGGTAAAATTTATTGGATTTCCGGAAAAATATTGGGTTACAAATGATGATTTTGTTGAACAATAAATTGAATAAAAAACAATTTAATCGGTTTCGGGCCCAAGATCAGCAATGTTAAAGTTATATTCCGGATCTGGCACAAACACTTGACATTCACAGCAGTGGGGGTTGTTCAGCTGGCAGTACTCCTTGTCCGTGTAGCCAAAGGGCACAACACGCAGACCATCATCCCTGATCACCCCTTTGTTGACGGTTGGGTTGAACCTCTTCGTCAGGGGGACAGTGAAGATGTCTCCCTTTTTGGTGATGCGGAAGTTCCTTGTCGGGTAGTTGAAGCTGCAGTAGTTGTCGCCCTCGCCCAACTTTTCCATCACCATCTCTTTCATCTTTGCGAAGTTGATTTGTTGGCACGCGTCCGAGTCGAGGGTGATCCCGCGCAGCTTCATCTTGAACTGATCTTCGCCGGTGGTGTTGTCGCGCAGCCAGAGGGCGTAGGCCTTTGGGCCCGCTAAAATAACAATTTAAATATTTTTCGACTTTCCGACCCTAAACCATACCGCAAATGAACTCCACCATTGTGTGCTGCGGATATTCATCCGTCAGCTCGCCTAAAAAGGATAAGTTATTTAAATTTTTAAATTCAAAAATACCAAGCTGTTCGCCGCCAGGCAGTGGATCCCCCAGGGCCGTCTCGTACTCGTAAAAGATGGAGTCGGTGTCCTTGTAAAGGCAAGTTTTGAAAATTGTTAAAAATTTTTAAAATTACCATGTAAAGTACGCGCGTGTCTGTGCGGCGGGTGCCCCCCGGAGTCCAAAAGACCTGCTGCAGCGAGTCGAGGAGATGAATCCGGGCCGCTGAGGTCGTCCAAAGGGCCAAGGCAACCTGCGCAAATTTAAATTCTTCCCCTCAATCCCTTCGAAATCTTTACATTGCTCGTGTCGTGTTCCACAACGTGCTCGTCCTTGGCCTTGTAGCAGACCATCCAGAACTTCTCCGTGAGCTGGTCGATGCTGCTAATGTCGATCTTGTCGTCGTTGAGCAGCTTGGCCAAGTCCGCGTGGTTGTCGATGATTTCCGTTTTCGTCAGCCGATTTCTAAAATTTGAATTTTGTTCCGGATTAATTTATTTTCAAAATTTACCTCAGCGCGAAGCGGCCCCAAAGYGAGTTCAAGCAAAGCTTGGACACGTACCGCAGGCCCGGGTTGTATTTGATGTTGGCCMGGTTCAAGCGCACTTGGCACACGCTAAACGCCTTGTTGATGTACGCCTGCTTGCGCGCTGTCGCCTCTTCCTCGCTAATGCCCTCCTCTGAGCAGTTAGCCGGATATCCGCTTGCTAAATATAATTATTAATGCGCAAATTGTTTCAAATAAAAATTACCCTCAAATTTCATCTTTAAAAACTTCTCCAAGTAGGTGTGGAACAAGAAGTCACTCCAGTCGCATGCCAAGGGCCAGATGTACGCCCTGTAGACGCGCGTYACTCTGTWGCCCGCCCGGATGGCCTCCGCRAGTTCGATGTGCGGGATGGTCACAGAAAAGCCTAAAAATTCAAATTAATTTTTATTTTTAAAAAATATTCAACCTCTTTCCTCGTCCTCAAAGTGCGGGCAGCTGTACTCCCTGTCCAGCGCGCCGTTCGGGAAGATCTCCGAACATTTCCGGCACAAGGGGAAGAGCGTCCGTTTGTTCATGCGCAGCGGCAAGACGGGGATCCCGCAGTAGACGTGGCGAGGGGGCACGACGAAGCACTTGATGATACCCTCGAGGGGGTATCCGTCGTCCCCGACCATGTCTGCAGGCTTGCACCAATGGACGTCCTTGTCAAAGTGGACGAGCGTTGGGTGGCCGACAGGGTATTTGGTGAACATGTTCCTAAATTTTTTAAAAATTTAATTCCAAAAGTTTGGGTGGTACTTACCGGGAGGGATAAAGGCTGTTGAAGTCCTTGATTTTGATCGTCCTTGYGAGGAGCTCGCCAGATTCCTTGATCACTGACGCCCCTAACCACTCAGGGCCTGTTCGGCCTTTAATTTTATTTTTATTTTTATTCAATTTTTAAAATTTACCGCCAAAAAAGGCGTCATGGAAGTCAATGGGGCCCGAGTCCGGCGTGTTGTCGAAGAAGGCTTTCATTGCAGGGGTGTCCTCCAGCAGACGGTTGAGGTGGCACTCCCACACAATTTCGACCTCGAATTCCCGCGCAATTTGGGCAATGCGCTTCGCGTCCCTTGCGCGGYTGGCTCCCGCGGTCTCACCTCCTGCAACAATTGCCGCGTCGTCGGGAAAGCAGTGCGGGCAGGCGTGCCAAAAACACCTGTAATGCCAGGAATAATTGCCTAAATTAGCCTTTTTCACTTACCCGTTGACCTCGATTGCGAGGTTATTGCCCTCTCCCGGTCTCTCCAGCATCCCGTCCAAGCTGTAGTTGCCAAACTTGTATTCGCCGCCGGGGCTTTCGACGTGGCGCAGAGTCAACCCATTCTCGCGCATCTCCTCCTCTGCCKTCCACTAAAAAGTATTAATTCTTATTTTATTTTTTAGTTTTTTAAACAAACCTTCAGATATTTTCGCGCGATGGAGCTTTGCTTCCCTCGCTTCTCGTAACCAAGGTGCGGAATTATTGCGATCTTCTGCTTGTCGATGTGCGACATGGCCACAAAGAACTTCATGCAGGCGGACTAAATTTAATTTGAATAATTTTTATTTTCATTTTTAATTTAATGAAAACCAACCGGAATCGTCACCGAATCGGTGATGTCATCCCCCGTTTCTTTGTAGAACAGGTCGCGCATCTTAATCACGCCGTGCGCAAGTATTTGGACATCTCAAATTTTTTTTTTTTTAATTTTTCAAATTTTATTGTTTTATTTACCGGTTTTGCAGTAATCGGCGATCACTTCGCGCAGGACAAAGGGCGTGTTGAAGTTTTCACTATGCCAGCGCTCAAGCTTTTTGCGCTCCTCCGGGAAATGTCCGCCAGGGTAGTACATCTCCAGCGGTGGCAGGGTGTCGAGGGCAGTGTTGTAATTCTCTTCCTAAAGGGGAATTGCAGAAAATATTAATTTTTAAAGCATACCTTGTTGAACTTGTGGGGAAAGTACTTTTTGTTCTCCACTCCATCAATTTCAAGGCCGAACGTCTTCACAAACGCCGCCAGTTTCACCGGAATTAATTTATAGCTGAAAATTTCAATTAAATTTGAATTTTAATTGATTTCTTTTTACCTGTCCCTAAAGACAGTCGCCGTTATGCCGCCCTTTTTGGGGGCGCGCATCTCCAGCAGGTGGTTGCCRTGGCGCACAAGATCAGGGCATACGCCCATTCTCAGCATCTCGCCGTAGACCAGCACGTGATCGTAGCGTGAACCTTAATTTGCCAGTGTTTTTATGTTWTTTTATTTTTTTTTATTTTTTACCGGCGTGCGCATAGGCGTAGGTCGTGACTGAGACGGGCTTTTCGCCTTTCTCGCCAAAGATCATGTAGTTGTTGTCGTCGTCTTCATCGCTTTCCACGTCGTCAGCCTCCTCGTCCAGGATGCTGTTTTTGGCCGGCGTGCGCTTCCGCTTTCGGCGCTCATTGGCGTCAAGGCCCAGCGTCTCTGATTCGAAGTGAAGCAGCCATTTGGTGAACGCTGCCAGCGGGTCGTCCACGCGAAATGCCCTGTCCACCTCGGTGTTTTCGTAGTAGAATGGTGCCCACGAATAAAAGCGAAGAGGTCCACAAATTGCGCAGGCCTTTTCCAGCTCCTTGTCCCAAATGCCCTTCTCAATGCACCTTGTGCAGGTGACGTGGGCGTAGCAGAAGTTGACCTGTAAAATTAATTTAAAAATATGGGGTGCGTTCAATAAATACCTGATGTTTAAATCGCGCAAGTTCGGGGTCCGGCTTGAAGTCGGTTGTGCACTCAAAGTCGAAGAAGATGAGGCGTTTGTCTTTCTTCACTTTTGGCCGGTATGGGATGTAGCAGTCGCGCGGCGCGTGAAATCCAAGGCAGACTCGGCAGAATTTCTGGCCGCACTGATGTCCCTTCTGCTTGTCTTGGGCCTTAAAATTAAGGACTGCACATCTGATTCCAAAGAAWGGCTTACCCGAACTATGTAAATTACTCCGCAGTCAATACACTTTTTGGAGCTTTTGCAGATGGCGTTTTCGGTGGTCGTCGTCTCTTTCCCGCGTTTGGTTTTTCGAATTGTTATTTTGGCGTGGTGCTCATAGCATTCAACGCATTTGAAAGTCTAAAAAGTAAAATTAAAWTAATTTAAATTAGTTTGAATTAGCCTTATTGCAGCCTAAGCATGTTTCGAAGAAGGTGTCGTTCTTGTTGTCGCAGTTTCCTCTGAACAAGTTTCCGACGCGTTGACAGTTGTGGCACTTCCATTTGCAGCTGGCGTTATGGCGAGACTGTTGAAGATACGGCATCTCGCACTAAAAAAATTGATTAATTGGGTTTTATTTTGTTTGCCACCCCAAAGCAGRAATTGCCCTTGGCATTGAACAATTTCCCAATGCCCTTGATTGCATCATAGTGCCCTGCCGCCCCTTCATCGCCCTCCGTGAACAGCACACAAAGTTCGTGTTGGTAGTCGCCCACATCCGATTTCCAAGAAGGCTTCATTTTGCCCGAAGTCTCAAAGCAGAAAAGCCGGAACATTCCAGGGTGTAGCTGCTCATAAAAAGCCTTAAAATAAAATATTATTGCCCAAATTATTATTAGATTATGTCAAAATACCTGAATTCTCTCCCCGTACTCCTCAACCGAATAAAATGGTTGGGCCAAATCAATGTTGCATGCGTTGCACAACGCGTGGACATCATTAAGCAGCTTTGCCGGCGTGCGCTTGTATTCGCTAAACCGTTGATGTGGCATCACGCACTTCATGCGCAAAAATTCAAAGGCCCGGAAGAGACAAAGGTTGTCGTTGTTCACCAGTTCAAATGTTGCCCCCTGATGGATGCTGTAGTTCAAGCTAAACTCCTTGGGGCGTCCTTTCCCGGCGAGCTTTTTCCGCTTGCCCCCGCTGTCAATCGCAGTGATGTCAATGACGAATGACTCCTCGCAGATTGAAGGCCTCTCCTTTGATTTGTTGCTTTGATCCACCATCTCAAAGCGCGTCAAAATTGTCTCCGCCGTGGTGGTGTCGATCTTTTTGAAGTGCAGCGCAATTTCGTAGTCCAGGTGCCGCGCAGATAGTAGGAAGATGAAGTGGTCAGCGACGATTTTCAATCCGTCCGCTCCCTGCACCGCGTAAGCCAAGGTCATGGCGAAGAGCGCCTTCAAAACGTCCTCGGGGTATGCCGACCCCCAAATAAAGTTGAGCATAAAGCGGCCGAGAAAACGAAATGCTTGAACAAAATATAATTTTAAAAATAATTTTACTTTATAAATATTTAATCAAAAGATTTAAATCTGGGGCTTTTTAAATTATTATTCTTATTTTTAAAATATTTATTTAAAAGAAATAAATGAAAAAGAAGCGTTAAAAGAATTTTTGGGGAAATTTTTGGCTTATAGGCGAATTATAATCCCTTTCTCCCAATGTTGCTGTGGCCAAATGGTTAGTGTGCGAGTTTCGAACACCGACGAGCGAAGGTTCAAACCCCTCAGGATGAAAATGATTTTATTTGATTAAAAAATAATTTTAAAAATATTTGAAATCTCGCGCAGTGAAAAATTCAAAATTTAAATTTAAATAATTAAAACCAGTCGCGCAGTGAAAAAAAAATAATATTAAAAATWAAATATAATTAAGCTGCCCAGGGGAGGTGGTACGCGCGAGGCAAAAATTTGCATAATTTCGCGCAGGGTGCGCAAGTGTGCCTCGCGGGGTAAAAATTTGCATAAAGTTGCGCAGGACCAAAAAGAGGTGATGTGCGCGAGAACCCCTTCAATAAGCACGGCAGGGCCGCAACCACCCATTATTTAGGGGCTCCCTGTCCAATTTATTTTATTTTTCCCACACCTTTAAACCGGCCGCTGCTAGCCTGTGCCGCTGTCAGGCACATCCAATTCTTTCCATTGAACTGCTCGGCGTCCAACTCCTTGTTCACTGTCGGTTGTTTCCGTTGTGCGCGCGCTGAGGCCTTTGGATGCGCAGGAACCTGAAAAAAATCCCAAAACAGTTAGAAAATGTTTTTTATAGCTTATTAAGAGGCCCCACAATCTCCTCATGCTGAAGGCGTTCAAGTACAGCTTCCAGCGGCGGTGCTTCTTCCATCAGGGCCTCGGCATCCATTGCAGGGCTGAACGGGCCCTCCAAAAGTGGTGGCAGGTCGTCGTCCGCCAAAAATGCCATTATTTAAAGTGTAAGCTAAAAGCCAAATCGTAAAGTAAAAAATGCCGAAGGCTGCAATGAGTAAAATTGGTACAATTTCTCCCTTAGCGGCCRCCTTTTATTTGAATTTAGGGCTAAAAATAGAAACTCATCAATCAAATCGAGAAATCCATTTCAAAAGATTCAAAATAAAATTGGCGCGCAATTTTTTATGCGTTTACTATACAAATCCCTTTCAAATATTTGGCCAAAGTAATTAATCTTGTCACCAAACTTTGCAAAAGTTTTTTATTTTTATTTTTGGGCTAAATTTAAAATTTAATTTTTACGTTTATAATTATTATTATTTAAATCTGGGGCTTTCTAAATTATTATTCTTATTTTTAAAATATTTAATTAAAAGAAATAAATGAGAAAAAAGCGTTAAAAGAATTTTTNGGGTTTGATTTTGAAATCGTAATGCAAATGTTTAATCGGTCAAATAGACCAGACGAATTTGTTTATGCGTTTGTGACAAACAGATTACAATAAATATTTTTGAATAAATTAATCTTCCACTGCGGAATACAACAGATAGAAAAAGTTAAACAGYCACTCCCGCAGAAATCGGTTGAAGCCCTCAAGGGAGGCGTATTTTTCGTAAAATTCGTGCAGGACACGCTTGCTCGAGCCATCCTCCATTTCAAGATGGCCTTTCACCTAAAACTTAAATTTAATTTTGAATAAATAATTTTTTATTAAACCTGAATACATTCTTCCCACTCGAAGATGTACAGCCGATTRGCAGACCCCAAAGAGCGCATCATCACGCAGCCGCCCATGTGATGGTCTCGTTTGGTGCTAAAATTTAAATATAAACGGCCAAAAAACTTGCCAGACCCGAGTTTGGGTAGAGGGTATATGCAGTTATAATCCCTCGCAACGCTTTCGAGAATCGGCATGCAATCGGCAAGGCGAAAGGGTTTGACGCCGTCGCTGTAGTTTGTTTCTGCCGGTCCTCCATACCGCGCAGGGCTGAAGGGCCCGTCCAAAATTGGCGGGAGATCGGCGTCCGGCAAAGCTGCCATTATTTCTAAAAGTTGGCTAAAGACCAAATCGTAAAGTAAAAGGGTGAGCGAGACTTGTACATATCGAGCCAAGCTCTCCCTTTTTATTTGAATTAAAGGGCTAAAAATAGAAACTCATCAATCAAATCGAGAAATCCATTTCAAAAGATTCAAAATAAAATTGGCGCGCAATTTTTTATGTGTTTACTATACAAATCCCCTTCAAATATTTAGCCAAAACAATTAATCTTGTCATTAAAACTTGCAAAAGTTTTTTATTTTTATTTTTGGGCTAAATTTAMAATTTATTTTTTATTATTTAAATCTGGGGCTTTTTAAATTATTATTCTTATTTTTAAAATATTTATGTAAAAGAAATAAATGAGAAAAAAGCGTTAAAAGAATTTTTGGGGAAATTTTTGACTTATAGGCGAATTATATTCCCTTTCTCGCAATGAAGCTGTGGCCAATTGGTTAGTGTGCGAGGTTCGACTACCGACGAGCGAAAGTTCAAATCCCGCTCGATGAAAATGATTTTATTTGATTAAAAAATAATTTTAAAAATATTTGAAATCTCGCGCAGTGAAAAATTCAAAATTTAAATTTAAATAATTAAAAAAAGTTGCGCAGGGTGCGCGAGTGAGTCGCGCAGTGAAAAATAATTAAAARATAAATAATATATAAAGTCGCGCAGGCAAAATTTGCATAATCTCGCGCAGGTGCGCYAGGCAGGTGCGCGAGAGGGTCGCGCAGGGCAAAAATTTGCATAAAGTCGCGCAGGACCCTGCCAATAGGTTTTGGCTTTAGGACTCACTTGGCTGGGCCTCAGATGGCCCTTGGCTGGCTGGCGCTCAATTGGCGCCCCACCCCCCCCCCATAGGCATGGGCTGGCTACCGTAATCCGGCGGAATGGAAGGTAGTAACTACTCATGTTAATATCAATTTTTAGTTATAACTTTGGTACCGAAAACTAGAAGCAATTTTTTTAATAAGATAAACAATGAATAATAGGCAAACTGATGGGGATTCCGGATTCTCTTCCTTGTCGGTATAGCTCTAAGTTTGCGTGAACTATAACTTTCTTCATAGTGCTTTGCGYCGCTCACTTTTTGCGGATTCGTACTCAGCTCTACGAGAGAAATCGATTGGTAGTATTTTTATGCAAATTCGAACCACTTCTCATGCAAATAATCTCGAGCATCAATTTTTTTTCTACAATTTTGAATAATTATATTGCTATAGTTTGCAAAGACGGGTTTACACTTAGAATACATGTTAATATCAATTTTTAGTTATACCTTTGGTACCGAAAACTAGAAGCAATTTTTTTAATAAGATAAACAAAGAATAATAGGCAAACTGATGGGGATTCCGGATTCTCTTCCTTGTCGGTTGGGGGGGGGGGGATAAGTTTGGAATTTTTGCAGATGTTCTAAATGTTGCAGCTTTTTGAGCGGCGGATAAATGGACGGCTAGTGGATAGGCGGGTA
>MEIZ01000467.1:10847-25764 GCA_001723225.1 Globodera ellingtonae
ATAGCTCAAGTTTGCGTGAACTATAACTTTCTTCATAGTGCTTTGCGACGCTCACTTTTTGCGGATTCGTACTCAGCTCTACGAGAGAAAGCACTTTTCACTCGCCATTGCTTCAATTCCACCATTTTTACGCCGTCATTGAAATTGTATTAGTGCTGTTGCCAATCTGATTAAACATTTTTTGCTAATTGTATATTTTTTTAAGCATGGATAAAGATCGCAATCCCAAGCGCGACTTAGAAAAGCTTTTGAGATCGGACAAACGTGGGGGATCCAGTAAAAATGTAATGATTAATAATAATAATAATAATAAATGTAATAATAAATGTTTTTTATTTAAATAATTAAAGTTAAAAATTAAAGATCAATTTTCCAATATTTTGTTTTAGGATCCAAAAAAGGATTTCCGTTTGCCGAGGGCTACCGATTCAGCAATGCCCGAGGCCGACACTGGTGGCACTTCAAAAGCTTTGAAGCGTCCGGCGCCCATTGAAGCATGTTTATTAATTAATTAATACAAATAATTAATTGAAATTCGATTACAACGCGCAAGTTTCAGGAACAGAAAAAACTGAAAAAGAAGGACGACATTGCGGGTGAACAGCGACATCCGCCCGTAGGGCGCGACAATGTTTCGGTCAAAAAAGGCCATCCCAAAGGGGTCAGAGGGTTTGAAATTTAATAGTTTAAATTTTTCATTAAGGATAGTGCCGTGGGGGTTGCAAAGAGCAAACTGAGCAATAGTGCAGAATGTGACGGTGCTCGCGCGCAACCACCGCAGCAGCAGCAGAAGCCAAACTTTTTGGAAGCCGTAAAGCATTTCTATTAAAATTAAGTTGTCCAAAGTGATTCGCCATTTTTTGAGCTATCTAAGCAAAAATGAGAAATAATAATTAACAGCAATTATTCCAGAAAATGCCATCAACAGGCGAACTGGCGGACGTCCGACAACTGAGTGGGAAGCCGAATGTGGTGATTTGGGCACCTGTGGAGGGCCGGCAAAATGTTGGCGTGCCAGTTGACGGATTGGGCGGCGTTTTTGCTGAAGTTTTGGCGGCTGGCGACGGTGGAGGTGTTGCGGTTTCGGATTCGGCGGATTGTGCAGCGCCGGCGGCCAAATTTTCAAAAGCCGAACGTGACAAGCGCATTGCGGCAGAAGAGGCTTTGATGATCAGTGTTCCTGAGATGGCCGCAGAAGAGCCCGAGTTTAATTCCGAGACCGGACTGACGAGCACCCGGTATCTGAAGATGGGGTGGATCAACTTTGTTTTACCGTAAGTCCAAAAGAGATGGAAATTTTTGCTGGAAAAATTTAAATGCCTCAGGCGGGTGCGCTGCATTTGTGTAAACAAGCGTGCCTTTGTGACGCTGAGCCAGATCGAGGGTCTTTCAGTGACCGTTTGCTTTTCCCGGTATGGTGGCGAGACGTTCTCCATACATGCATGGCCGGAAAACCGTAGCCGGTTGGACGTGGCAAACTGCGGAGACGTGATTGAGGTGCGCAATGTTGTGTGCCGGGATCAAACGAAGCGGGACCGTAAGGACCGCTACGGAGACTTTCCGGTAAGGAATTTTAGGGCATTTGAATTATAAATTACTTATTCTTTTTTAAGTTTGTGGGCCTGTTCAACGCGAACTCGATGCTGTTTATCCTGCACGCCCGCTTTCAGACAGGCACTGTTGCTGCTTTTGGCCACTCTCGTTCACCGCTTGCGGGTAATAGCGCGGGCTCTGACGGCGACAGCCAAGCGCTTGCTCTTCAAACTCTTGGCGCACATTCTCGACCCCCATCTGAACTGCTCATTCACCCTAACCCGGCCCAATTTGAATTTTTGGATGGCGGGTTCTCTTTCAAATCGGGTAAAAATATAATATTAAATTTTTTGAACTCCTTTAAATCTCCTTTATCTTTAGAGCAAATTGGTGATGCTGGTTCGGTTTTGCGGGCAAACATCGACGAAGTTCCATCCCCGACTCCGCCACGCCTTGACCGTGAAGAAGCCGACATAATTGAACTCAACGAGGATGATGAAGAGGAAGAAGAAGAAGCCGGACGTGAAATTGATGGAAATGGCGATGAAGAGGCAAAGAAAAAAGGTGTTGATGGTGTGGGCAGTGACAACGCCGAGTTCGGGGACAATAGTGGCGATGGAGTTCGCCGTCAACCGGTGAGCAGCTAAATAGCAGTTTAAATGAGGGAAATATTTAAGTTTTTTATGAATAAATTTCTTTGGAGTTTGCTTATTTTTAATCTTAAAAAATTAATTTGTTTTTTATATTCATCAATGATTTTTCCATAAACCGATCTAAATTATGTTATAATCATTTCTTCCATTGCGCTTACTATTATTTAATCACCAATTTTAACTTGCATTTTTTTATAAAAAATAAAGTTTTTGGGGATCAAATAATGCTTTAGTGGCTTTATTTTATGTGTATGTTTTTAGTTATAAATAAAGGGGGGGGGGATTCGTTTAGGCATGTAAATTTCACGGCCAAATTGTAGTTGAGAACCGGGGGCATGTTAATGCGGTCTCGTCTCCGAGTGTTGGCTGGACAAGAGAGCGCCGACAGTCGCTTTGTCACACAATTTGATCATGAACAGCGCCAGCGCCGCCAGGAGGCGCAACATATGCGCACCGCATCCAGTCAGTCCGCCCGCCTCGACATTTCGGCGAAACTGCCGAAGCAGCGGCTCCAGCGCGGAGACGCCAAATTCTATGCGGGTGAGCTGGAGTTGGAAGAGGAGCTGCGTGCAGAGGCAGGCTTTCCTCGAGATGGGGACAGTGGCACCGACGATGAAAACGCTATGCACGAACCGGCACAATTGCATCTGCTGTCGCGAGCGTGCGTGTTGAGCGTCATTCCGGATGGCGAACAGACTGAACTTGACGACAACAACAAATTGAATCTGCGGTGTCCGTTTTGTGCAGATTTTATGCTCAACGCCGAAATCGTATTCCTGGCTTGTCTGCACTTTGTACATTTGCCTTGCGCGTGGCGCATGTTTCGGCGGCAGCAGTTTTGCCCATTCTGCAATCGGCACGCGATTTCGGGCCACCCGCGGCAGGCGGCGGCGACGACGACAGCAAACTGCGCTGTTGGCATGTCATCAGAAGATATTGATGATGATGAAGAACAGCAACCGTGTACATCTGAAACTGCCCTACGACGGCGTTCATAAATAACCGAAAAAATTGAAATTTTGAAAAAATAATTGATGATAATTTCTCAGCTTTATGTAAAAAAGAAATAATTGAATATAATTGAGTGAAATGAAAGGTCGAATATAAAAAGATCAAAGAGCCTAACAAGCTCTTAATGAACCGAAAAAGTCAACATATTCGAATTTGATGTTTTATCTTAATTATTTTTATTCCAATTGCATTTTATAAAATTAAATAATAGTTGAATATAAAAATCAGTGTTAGAAATGCTCCAGGCATTCTCCATGTATGCCCCCCCCCAAAATTCAAGAATACTAAGCCATTTTAATTTAATATATCTAAAATATAATAGTAATCGGCTCTTGCTCTCACCAATGCACGCTGAATCACCTCCTTTCATTCTCCAAATCACGGATTGAATAAAAATTTGACTAAGAACTTCAAAACAAATCTTAAACGCCGATGTGGCTTAGGCCTAGGCTTACGCTGGGGGGGCTTTTCAGCTACAGAAAAAAATCAATTTTTGTGCAAACAAAATCACATTTCTTTCAACAGGCAGTGGCGCAATTCGGTGCCGGGCGCCGACGACTTCGCTGTCTTCCCCCGGCTGGCGCTGAAGATGATGATGATGATGATGATAATGATCAAGCGATAGATCAATACTGCACGGTCACCGGTGTTTGGGAACGTACAAAATCGCGCTCCCGTGCCACCCGTTGTGAAACGGTAGCAGTGCAGTTTCACAACTGGCATAAGGCACCGCAGCCAGAGGGTTTGCTCAGTCGGTGTCTCCAGCGTTTGCTAGACCGTGTGTTGGCGCGCCGCCCGGCACCGTTGCGCGTAGGCGTTGCTTGCCAACCGCCAGGCTGGGACAACGCTTTCCATATTCCGTTGCGCGACCCGCGGCAGAACAACGCCGACGCGCTCGCCAGTGCACTGGAAGCATTCGCTAAGAACTACGACGGGCTCGACCTATTCTCAGGCAATGTGTGCTTCAGGATTGTGGCAGTTTGGCCACTCAGTAAGCCAGTTGGCAGTCAGCACTTTGATAAAAAACGAGGATACTATTAAGGTACGCCACTCGTTGAGGGATGCTGTGCTGAAAATGAAGCATTGGCACGTGGTACTGTCAGATGCCATTCGTTTGTTCCCATCATCAACGGGGGGGCTGGCGACCGATGGTGTCTGGCGCGAGCCATCATCATTGGGCTGGCTGATCGCCACATCTGTGTCGTTCAGCGCCAGACGGTCGCCCATTTTCGCGTCTACTGTATCGGCCAGAGAGGAGTTGGCGGGCTGGCACTTGCCGAACACCTGCTACTTTCCGCCGGAGTTCCGCTCGATCGCCCCGCATACGGTGTAAGGGACATGCAGCGCATTCAGCAATGGTTGGACCATTCGTTGGGTCCAAATGAAGTACGCCTGGTGCTGTTTGAGCGTGAGGCCGGCTTTCGCGTGGCATGGAAGGGAGCGCAAAGGGCACTGTTCAATCTCTGTCTAGTTGCGCAAAATGGGCATTTTGGCTACATCCAACGCCCAGAACAGCTGATTCATGTAAAGCCTGTCGGCTCCCGGAAAATACGTCAGTAGAAATGTGTCAGTAAACGTTATAAAAATATGAACCGTAGCCTAATAATTAGGCAAACAAAAAATCTTTTCGAAAATAATTTAATCTAGTGATGCATTAGATGACTAGCGTTTGCCTGTACATGGCATTTTTGATCAACTGACGCATTTACCGGTCACGAGCCGGGCGCTAAATGAGCTAACTCTCTTTTTGTTTTGGCATAGGCCCGTCAGTATTGTGTGGAGTGTGAGTCGGCGGTTGACCGCCGAACCCATCCCCAGGGTTGCCGCGCGGTGTGCCCGCGCTGTTTCCGTTTCGGTTTCGACCAGCCCTGTCAACGCAATCCAGGAGATGATCAGAGCGCGTTACGCTGCGCTGACTGTCAATTTGTGTTCCCGAACGCTGACTGCTTTGCGGCACATCGGCGCCGGGTGGAGCCGCCGCCACCGGGCTGGGAGCATGACAGACGGCGCGGACAAATTCACCGGCCGCTTTGCGAGGAGCGTCGTATTTGCCCCCACTGTGGTCAAATTGTATGGGCGCGTGCCGGGCGTCATATTTGTGACAACGCAGGCGCCAATCTGGCCTTCCGGCCCCACCGACAGCAACGACCCCCGCAACTACAACTACAACAACAACAACAACAACAACCGTTGAATATAGGTGCAGCACCCCAGTGTCAACCGCAACAGCGGTGCGCCAAATGCAAGGGGCCACATGATCCGACCTGGACGCCCCATTTCATCCAACCAAAACACGCCATGCGTCAGGCGCCATGGGAGAACGATGGAAATGACGAAGGCAATGTTGAAGCTGATGGTGATGATAATGATGATGATGACGATGACGCGGTGTTGCCCCTTGTTTTGGAACAAAATGTTGATGGTGATGACGATGATGATGATGAGGCCGAGCTTGGAATGGTACCCGTAGCGAATGGGGGGGATGTGGCACATGCGATGCCCGAGTTGGCTCCACAATGTCGCGCGGCAGGTCGGGGCCCCAAGCGGCGCCGTCCTCTGCGCTTCCTTTTTTGGGACATTGAATGCGAGCAGCGCCCGGTGCACGCAAATGACGATGATGATGTTGGAGCGGATGTAGAAGAAGCCGCAGCTGTTGCGGTGCTGAAGCATGTTCCCGTGCTTATATGCGCCGAGTTGCTTTGTGAACGTTGCATCGCGCTCGGTGTGGACATTGAGCGTGAGCCGACGCGCCGGGCGCCTGGCTGCTTCTGTGGAGCGCCTTGGCGCGGCGAAAAAAGGCGCAGATGGGCACTGCCAGCCGGTGCGGACGCGTTCAGTGACGATGAAGATGACGAGGCGGGCACGCATGTACAAGAACAACCGCAGCAGGCACCGGAGCAGATGCCAGTCGACGGGCGAAACCCGCGGCGGCTTCATTTCTTCGCCGATCCGACGACTGGACGCAGTGCCATGGAGCAGTTTGTCGAGTTTTTGTTGCACACGGGGCCCCTCAACATTTGCACATTGATGCTGGCCCACAATGGGGTCGAATATAGTTGCCTTACGTTACGCGTAACTGTATATTGTTATTGTTTAGGGGCGATACGACGTACACTTGCTTCTTGAGGAGTTGCAGCGACAGGGTGTTATACCCCAGCGTCTGGTCGCCACCGGGCTGCGCGTGTACACCATGGTGCTTGGCGGGCGTAATCAACGCCATGTGATTGTCAAGGACACGCTCAACTTTTTTGGCTGTGCCCTTTCTAAGCTGCCTGCAACGTTTGGACTGCGCGGGGTACGCGACAAACCGTACTTCCCCTACGCCTACATCAGCGAAGCGAACATGGACGTCCCGCTGGCAGATGGCACAATCCCTCCAGTGCAGGCGTATGATCCGGACCGAATGAAGCCGGCCGAGCGCGTCCAATTCCTCGCCTGGTACGAGGCGGAACAACAGCGTCAGCGTCAGCATCCATTCTTGCTTCGCCGCGAGCTGCTACGTTATTGTGCAAACGATGTGCGACTGCTCCGGAGCGCTGCACTCCGCTTTCGTGAAATTGTCGGGGGGTTGGCCGGCGGCATGGAGCCGTTCATGGCGGCGTCAACAATCGCCGGACTTGCGCTAGCCATCTACCGTCAAAGCCATCTTCGACCCAACACCATGGTGCACACACCTGAAGGCGGATTCTTGCGCAGACGCGGCGCTTCGGCCGCCTCTCGACACTTCTTTGCCCTTTTGGAGCGTCGTAGGCCGGAGCTACGGGGGCGCATCCGTACCGCCCGCTGGTCCATTGGGGAAGCGACCGTTGAGGATGATGGCTACCGTCTGGACGCGCTCATCTACCGCCCGGTTCCCTTGCGCCCGTTGGTCATTGAATTTAACGGATGCTACTTTCACGGTAAACAGACTACAAATAAACGCAATCAACATCCCAGGTTCAGGATGCCCCGTTTGTTTTCCACAACGGCAGCAACCGTTGGCGGGCGGACAGCCGGCCGAGCTGTTGCTGGCCCGTACGCAACAACGTGCATGGGAACTGGAGAACCGGTACGGCTACGAGCTACAAACCGTGTGGGAGTGTGAGTTCCGTCGTCTGTTACATGGCAGTAAGGCGTTGCGGCGGCTCTACGACGAAGTGTGCCGCACAGTGCCTGCGCCGCTGGATCTGCGCCGTGACGCCTTGTTTGGCGGTCGTGTGGAGCCATTTGCGCTCCACTACGCATGCAGTGACGATGAGGAAGTTGACGACCTTGACATTGTAAAGAAACGCCCATTGCGTGTATTCATCTACCATTTTTTCTTCAGGTCTCATTGTACCCCTTTGTCATGAAATACCGCTCGTTCCCGGTGGGGCTGCCGCAGGTGCTTGCGCAGGAGCAACTCAACCACCTGCAGTTCCCATGGACGCAGGCGGCAGACAACCCGTACACCGGATTCCTTCAGTGTCGAGTGTTGCCGCCCACGCCGGCACTGCTGGGTGCCCGGCACACGCTGTTGCCATACCGTACCCGCGGCGGACGCCTTACTTTTCCGCTATGTGCCAAGTGTGCAGAGCGGGGTAACGCGGACACGCAGAGGCGCCAGCGGGGGTCTCCATCAGTACCCCGTGCCTTGCCCAGATGCCGGCACGCAGACCACCAGCGGTCGTGGTGCAGCGCCTACACCCACGTGGAGTTGAACGCCGCGCTGGCGCTCGGGTATCGGGTGCTGGCGGTCTATGAAGTCTGGGACTACACAGAGTGGACATCACTTGAGGCAGGGAACAGCCTGTTCGCCGGCTATGTGGACATGCTGCTCCGTCTGAAGGTGGAGGCCAGCGGTTGGCCGGCCGACTGTGTGACGGCTGACGAGCGTGCTCGCTTTGTGGACGCATATGCGCAGCGCGAGGGCATACACATTGATGCGCAACATGTAGAGCACAACCCGGGGCTTCGCGCCGTGGTCAAAGCGCTGCTGAACGCCCTGTGGGGAAAGCTGGCGCAACGGGCAGAGCGCGACGAGGTCCGGTACACCGGCAGCGCCCGCGAATTCCACGACCTGCTCGCCGACCCAAGGCAGGAGGTCGTCGACTTTGTGCACCTCAACGAACAGCTAGACCGCTGCGTTGTCCGTCGCCGACACCCGTTTGTGCAAGCGCCGGCCACCAACAACTTGGCCGTAGCCTGCTTTGTCACAGCGCATGCACGCGTGTATCTGCACGAACGACTGGAGGAGGTCCGAGCGTCCGGCGGCCGCCCACTCTACTGTGACACGGACTCGGTGCTGTTCGTCAAGCTGCGTGACGCTGCGCGCCTGCCATCCGAGGGCGACGCGCTTGGCCAGCTGAAGCGCGAGTTTCCCGGCCGACGCATTGTCCAATTCTTCAGCGCCGGCCCGAAGAACTACGGGTTTCGCCACCTGTGCGCTCGAACGGGCGGGGACGAGCGAGCGGAGCGTAAGGTGCGTGGTCTGGAGCTCACCTACACCGCCTCCCAACTGCTGCCTTTCGACCGAATGTGCCAGCTGGTGTTGAACTTTTTTGGACGGTGAGCGCTGATAGACGGATTAGGGGTGGGGGGGTGGAAGGTGAAAACGCATCTAGGATCTATTTTTAAGAAGGGTGAATGCAGAACGTCATGTTGCAGTCCCACAGCGCCGTTTTGTTCGCACCAAGAGGGCCGAGATACTGACACGGGCGACAACAAAGGTGTACAAGCCGGTGTACACGAAAGGGCTGGTGGTGGCAATGCCTCAAGCCCAAGCGCCCGGCGGTACCGCCTATTTTACGCGCCCATTTGGCTGGTACGATGAGCGCCTGAGTCCAGATCGGGAACTCACCGATAATGATGAAGAGGATGTGGAGCGCCATACAGATGATGATCATGACGATGATGATATTACGGTTGATTCTGAATTTGATTATGATCCCCAGCAATTGTAAATACCTTCATTTTATCAATATAAAATAACAAAACAATTTGAAAAGATTTTAATCAACAGTTGATATTTCTATCGAACGTAGGCGGCAAGCAATGCATCAAGGTTTTCGAACGCTTGTTCCAGTATGGAAAGGTGCCGCACGCCTGTGACGATCACCCGCCCACTGATAAACACCAGGCATGTAACTGAAACGGTGTGAGGATGTTGTAGTTGTTGTTGTAATTCCTGCCGCTGTTCCGCCGGCATCAGAAGCAGCAGTGTGCAGCGTAGCGCTGGGAAAGTGCTCAGGTCCAGACAGCAGCGACTCACACCGACAAATCGGCTGCCCTCAAAGCCAACTCCGTTTACCCTTTCACCGGTAGCATCATCGGGGTTGCCTTCAAGGTTGTCCGGATGGAGTTGTGTGCTGCGACGGCTCCTCCACCGGCACATCGCGCTGTACAGACGCTCTACCGCCACACGGTGGGACACGTGCAACGTGCTGACCAGGTTACGCGTTGTCAGCTGATGAACCCCCAGTAGAGTGGCATGCTGGCAAAAACGGCCGGCCCGAAGCGCCGCCCGCACCCGCCGGCACACCCGACGCGCTGCACTACAGAGCGCCTGCCGCAAACCCTGTTGATGTTGCCCCCGGACACCGGTCAACACCACGCGCCCGCTGCGGAAAAGCAGAGCAGTTGCAGTGCAGGTTGCCATCCCCCAACCACCGTCCGGCGTCTGTTGCGCCGCCGCAGCCAGTCGGACGCGCAACACTATGGCGTGGAAGCGCCACGGGGTGTACTCCGTGCAACATCCATGGCGTGCAATCGCCAGAAATTGGTCGCGCGAGAATTGCACGCAATCCGTTGCAAATAAAGTGAATGTGGCCGTACTATTTTGCACATAAACCATTTTTCTTTAAAACAAAAAATTTTATTCACGACAAACGATAAAGTGCTGCAACATAAATGGAACGGAAAACTAATTAATGCACGCGGTATCAGAGAGTGTCTTAGCTTTATTGCGCAGGGGTACTGATCACCGTCTCGGTCGAGTTTCCACAGTGGTACAGCTGCAGCAGCAACAGCAACGGTGTGATGGCATCTGAGGCGCCGGCAGGGGCGTCGATGACGGTAAACCCTCAGCCGCGGGGCGGCCGCCACTCAGTCGTGCTTCAGTTACCGTTTCATCTGCAACACCCGCATTGCTGCTGCTCACATTGTTGTTGTTACGGTTGAGCAGTTTTAGAAAAGAGACGGCATGCGGCCCTTGCTGTTTTGGATGTTCAACTATGACGTGAACAAGCTCAAGGCTAAATATTTAAAATGTAAAAACAAAAAACACTGAAAAATAACACATACGGATAGTATGAAGCGTGAGCGCCGCCGCCAAACTCAATCATACACGGGAGATAGGGGTGCTTGAGCTTCAGTCCGTGTTTTGCAAAATAATACTGCCGCACCTGTGAGGGGGTGGGCCGGATGTAAGAAAACAAATCAAAGTGCTCTGCTACCATCCATCACTCACGGTAAGTTCTAGATAGCCGCCACACGCAAAAGTGCGATTTGCGTTTTGGGCACTGAGGTCATGGCAGTGAAGCCCCACGTTACGCTCCGGTGGCTTCAAATGGCCCGTACGCAGATGACAGTTGTGCTGCAGGTGTGTGACCATGCGTTGACGGGCCTGCACGCTGTGGAAAAGCACCTGCAGCTCTTTCAGCGAACAATCGTTGAACGTGCAGAGGTAGTCGAGCAGTGGAAATATAATCTAGTGTTTGCTCAATGAGAATTATCATTAACTTCACGCCCCATTACCTCCTCCGTCGGTTCCAAGATTTCCTCCACTGCAGCAGTACCACCTGTAGCCGGTGCGCTGGTGGTCTTTGCATCGGCCGACGCGCTATTTCCACCGTTTTCCTCTTCATCGCCCATTTTCTTTGCGTTTTGATCTCCGCTTCCGAGCTCAAAATCTTCCACATCTTCCTTCTCTTCAATATCATCGTCATCCTCCCCATCTGAATCATCTACGAAGAGCAGCAACCTCCCGTGAGTGGCCATTTGCTCACCCTCATCGTATGGCGTCTTGTCGACAACCGCCACGTCATCCTCCTTTTCATCATAATCCATTGTCGAATGTTGGGAGAGGGGTCGCCCTTGTCTAGGCGCTGCGTGCGCATTGTTGTCGGTGCCAAGTGCATCTGCCATGTTTCTGTCTAGCTCTCCGCCGGATGTAGGGTTCAGCAGCCATGCTACATTACTAATAGAATCCATCTGAGAGAATGTGTGTTTTTTCAGCTGTGCTAAAAGAATGAATTAAGCAGCGGATAACATGCCTTATATATACCGTTAGATAAAGGTCAACTAAATTATTAGTCTGCCTACGCCAAATAGTACTAAAAATGTTCAAGCATCCGTTCACAATGTGCATTGCCGGTTGCACAGGCAGCGGAAAGTCACAATGGGTTCGACGCTTGTTGCGCCACCTTGACCCGCTGGTAGCGGGTGGACCGATTGCAGGCGTACTGTACTGCTACGGGGAGGTGAATGATCATGTGCTGCGCCTACAGCGTATGGCTTCCGTCTTCAACAACCACAACAACAACAACAACGGACGTGGCAGCCCCCGCAGGGTTCGCGTTTGCCATGGGGCGCCTGAAGAGGGCGAAGTGGAGCGCGAAGCGCGCGCAACCGGAGGCCGACTGCTGTTGGTGCTGGACGACCTGCTGTTGAGCCTACGGGGCACCTTTTTGGACGCGGTGTTCACCCGTGGCTCACACAACTGGGGCGTCAGCGTGGTGCTTATCACACAGCACCTGTTCACGCGTGATTTGCGCATTGCACGCAACAACTCACACTATCTGGTGCTGATGCGCAATCCGGCCGGCGCACTTCAAATTCGCAATCTGGGCGCCCAACTCTTCCCAGGCGCAGCGCTTCGTTTCTTCCTGGAGGCCTACGAGGACGCTACGGCAGAGCCCTTTGGCTATTTGTTGATCGACATGCATCCGACAACGGAAGCCCAATTGCGCCTCCGAACCCATATATACCCGGATGACCAACTCTGTGTTGTGTACATGCCACGGGAACGTGCAACATTTTAATGCCCTTAAGTAAAACGTCAACAACAACACACTCCACCACCACCCCTACCACCCTCAACAGCAAAACCAGTAGGCAACGTGTCGGCGCCAAGAAAGTGAAAAAGTGTGCTTTGCAACCCGCTAAACCGTTGGGCTCTTCCCGCTCCACGTCACCAACAGCACCGGTGTTCAGTGAACACGTGAAGCGAAACGTTAGATTCTTTCAACAGTTGAAAGCGGCCGGTCGGTCGCAACACCGGTACCGAGCGCTTGTGGCCGGAGCCACCAGTGAACAACTGCTGTGTTTGGTGGAGTGTGCACTGAACATTCTACGCTCGCGCGTGCCCATCCAGCGGCGCCACCTACAACACTTGAGACGTCAGGCGACAAACGTGCGTCTGTTGAGCAGAGTTCGCAGCAGGCGCGCTGCACGCCAACTTCTCCTTCGTGATCCTTCCTCATCATCAGTGACAGCTGCGACTGCAACAGAGGCGGCCGCGGTGCAAAGTGGACGCGGACTGCCACCGCTAGTCGGGCTACTGGCCAGCGTTCTTCTCCCAGTGCTCATCCAGCGAGCAGTAGGCAATAGCGGCAATCAGTAACAGCCATGAAACACGCTGTTCGAATGCTGCTCATACCGGAAGAGGTGTACAGACGTCTGATGATGATGATGGACCCTGAATCGCGTACCGCCAGTAGCGTGCCGCCCGGCACTTCGGTGTCGTCAAAAGGGCGGCCCCCAACCGGCACGACTCCAATTGAGTACACTGTCAAACAGATGGCAGACACTTTTAGCAACAGCAACCCACTGGAGATGAACGATGACGAGCGACTCATTCACTACCAACAGGAGTTCAAGCGGTACCAAAAGTTGCTGACAGATGAAGAAGAGCGACCGTTGAACGTGCATCTGTCAGAGCAAACGACAAACGCCTTGCGAGACACTTTACACAAAGCGACAACAAGCCAAAAACCGCATCCGCAGCAGCAACAGCAGCGGGCGTCCCCGACCAAGCGCCCCAAAAGGGTTGCGCGGCGACAAAAACCGCATACAACAGCAGCCTTATCGTCTTCATCAGCGTCGTCGTCGTCTACAGACTCTGAAAAAAGCGGTGAGGGAAGCAGCCAGAACAAAAGCAACGCCTCCTCCACCTTTGTCGATTGTCAGGAGCAGCAGCAGCAGCAGCAGCAGCCGCAGGCTGCTAGTAGTAGTGGCACGGCACCGCCCCCAGAGCAGAGCAGCGGCTCAGACGCCCTCCTTCTGGAGCATGCGGAAGCGAAACGTAAAGCGGCGCTGGCGTATGCGGTGCAAAATCCAGGCCTGCTGCGCCTCGGTGGGGTCGAAGGGATGCAGATATTGCGCGTTTCTCAAGGCGCCTATCGCCCTGTGAAGGGCAGCAACCTTGCAACGCTGCTCAATTATCACTTTGTTGAGCGCCACCAACGGGTGTCACCGGCCAAGCCTCCACCCGGTTATGCAACATTCCTGGGCCACGCTCGTGACGACCTCCAAATGTGGCGCTTGCTATACCCTGAAAAAGCGGCAGAGCACAAATCGGGCAGCACCTTCTCACGGGCCCATCTTCAGCGTCTGCAACAAAAACAACAACAACCCCAAAAGATGGGCGGTCGCGGAGCACTGCTACGCTTTAAAAAGACGAAGGTGGTGCATGTTGGAAACAACTTTCGCTTCAAGCCGCAGCTATGGTGAAATCAAGACAGAGGGCACCACCACGCATATCGCAGGAGGATTCGGCAAAAAAACGTGAAAGACATGTAGAGCGCGTGCTAGACCCGCTGTATAAGGATGAGCGCTCGTCAGCCTGTTTTACGAGTGTGGAGCCGCTGCTACGCGAGGCTCGTCGCACACACRCAACCGACAACATTACGCGTGCAGAGGTGCGTCGCTATCTGGCCGGACAACGGGTGTACACACTTCATCGTCAAGCAATTCGCCGTTTCCGACGCTTGCCTACGTTAGCGTCCGGCCTGCACACTGACTGGCAGGCTGACCTGGCCGACTTTCGGCGCCTTCGAAACCACAACCAAGGCTACACCTACTTGCTGGTGTGCATCGACACGCTAAGTCGTCAAGTGTTTGTTGAACCGGTGCGAAGCAAACAATCAACAAACATGGTTGAGGCCTTCAAGCGACTTTTTCGACGCTGCGGCTACATCCCGTGGCGCCTGCTGACGGACAAAGGACGCGAGTTCACCGCCGCCGTTGTGCAGCGTTACCTGCGCGAGGAAGCAAACGCGCGTCATCATTGCATGGAAACGTCTCCGCTTTGGCACGCTGGGATGGCGGAGCGTGCAAACCGTAGCATTAAGGAGCGCCTGTATCGCTATTTCACGCACCAGGGCACGCAGTGCTGGACGCGCGTGATACAGCGCATTGTCACCGCTCTGAACGAGTCGCCAAATAGCAGCATCTTTGGAATGCGCCCCTGCGATGTGACGTTTGAAAATGCCGAGAGGTTGCGGCGCCGCCTGGTGGCGCAGGCTGATGCACAGAGAAGCGGACGAGCGTTTAGCGTGCCCCGCTTTCGCGTCGGAGACAGAGTGCGTATTGAACGACACAAACACACGTTCCAGAAGGGCTATCTGCCCCGCTTCACGGAAGAGGTGTTCACCGTAGACCAGGTGTGTACGGGCAGACGCCCGATAACCTACAGACTGCGTGACACCGATGGCGAGCCGATCACGGGACTTTTCTACGCCAACGACCTATGCCGTGTTCTC
>MEIZ01000468.1:0-31885 GCA_001723225.1 Globodera ellingtonae
TCATCATTATTGGCCTAAAAATTCTTCCAAAATAAACATTTCGTCATATTTTATTATTAGGGAGGCAAAAAATATGCACATAAAATCTTGAAATATGCGCATAAAATATGCACCAAAAATTGCAAAATATGCACATAAAATGAAAAAATATGCACATAAATTTTTCCAAATTCAATATAATTTCCCCAAATCACGAAAAAGTCAATTTTTAAGGGTGCATTTTTGAAAATTTTTAAAAATCAATTTTTAGGGGTGCATTTTTTGAAAATTTTTAAAAAATCAATTTTTAGGGGTGCATTTTTTGAAAATTTTTAAAAAATCATTTTTTGGGGTCATTTTTTGAAATTTTTGAAAAAATCGATCTTTAGGGGTATATTTTTCATTTTTATTGCATTTTTGTTAAGGAATTTTTGAAAAATAGCGAAATATGGATAAAAATGGCGAAAATCCCTAAATATGCATATAAAATATGCACATAAATAGCGAAATATGCACAAATATGCACATAAATCGCGAAATATGCAAAAATATGCAAAATATGCAGATGGAAATGCGGTCTAGAAGCTTCAAACCAAGCTGAAAACAACTTTTTCGTGCGTTTCAGACCGTTCCCAGTTCAGGAAAAAAATATGCATTTGCATATAATTTGCTTCCCTATTTATTATATTAAATTATTTTAATTATGATATAAATGAGTTGAGGCGGAGATGGTAGACCACCAAAATAGTAACAGTTCATCATCGACTAGTTCATCAAGTGAAACTGAGCAGCCGGAGGAAGCTCAGCTTCTTCAATATTTTGAAGCCAAATCGTCCAAAGGGCGATCATTGCTTTGTAGGGAGGGATTTGAATACATGTTTGAAGCAGTTTCAAAATTGGACGACACAGAAAAAGGCGGCCCGAAAGTCAAATCCAGTGAGTACTAGAGAGGCTGTTGATTCAGTGCGTCAGGACGTCGCTCCTGCGGCCAGAATTAGGGGGCCATCCACTTCGGCACAAGCTAAAATTTTCATTCGTACTCGACGTATTCATGCTGAGCGAGCTGGCGATCGTGGACTGGACAATCCCGACATAATGCAAATAATCATTCCACCAGAACTGGCACCAAATGTTCTTCATAATGGAGTCATTGACATCGACGGGCATGAGAAAAAAATCCTCGTTTTTGCAACCAATGCTTCACTTGGGTGGGTCGAACGATACCAGAACGAAATCTCCATTGACGGCACCTTCAAAGTGTTTTTAAAAATTTAATTTTATCACAACACAGATTTAAGACATCTCCACGCGGATTTTTGCAACTTTTGTGCCAAGTGACGAATCAGTCAATTATGGTGCGCACATTGATGAATGGATCCGAGAATGGCTGGCAGCTGAAAATTTATGGCACCGGAATGCTTTATTTCCCATACAAGTCATTTAGTGAGAAATTAAATTGAAGATAATATTATTTTTAGCTGTGGAACGTCACGGATCGGCTTCAGCAGGGCCTTTCGAGATCAAATAATTCTCTCGAAGGTTGTTAGCTAAAAGCCAAGCCTACGTACAATAACAACAAAAATTTTAGCTTGGCACCATGTGTGGAATGGATTGTTGGACAATAAACCGCGATTGAGCCAGTTTGCGCGAAAAATGATCAAAGAGTTCAGGCGTTGGGATGTGATAGTGTCTGATTATGAAATCGCACCTGCACACGGAATTCGTGGCAAGGGAATTACCCGCAAAAGTGTTTATATAGCCCAAGATGAAAATTTGCAAACTGTTTTTGCTGAGTTTGGCCAAAGGGCACACGATCCTATTAATTATTTACAAACTATATCTTACCATTTGGGTATGCCATAGGCAATTGAATAAATTTCTCATCGATGTTATTTTTTTACTTCTAGCTTTTTAAAATAAAATCCAACAGTTAATCAAACAAATATTAATACATTTTTGATGTTACAGTACATATCCAAATACTACAGATTGGCAAAAAATAGATAAAGATTTAAAAATGGCACTGCGGAAATGTCCACTGCGGAAAAGTCCACTGAGGAAATGTCCACTGCGGAAATGTCCACTGAGGAAATGTCATGGAGCCACAAAATACTATTCATAAATCGTATATTATTAATGATAAACATTTGCATTTAGCTAAACGATAAACATAAATTGATTATTTTTGATGTGATACCATCTTTTTTCCCTTACTCTTTCTTTTCAGGACTTTTGTGTCACTTCCATTTCCCCGAACTGTCTGACCCCAAATGGCGCATATATAAGCACCAATTTTAAATTCAAATAAATTTCATATTAACCTTCAAAACTTACCGGATAATATAATTACGAGCAAAGCAAACCACTGACTTCAAAGTCTTGTACAAAAATTTGAAAATAACTTTATATTTTAAATAATCCGAAGTAAAAATTATTAATTCCCAATTCGATTTAAAAAATTTAACAGCAAATTCAATTTACAAACAAAAATTTTAATTAATTATGGTCTATGAATATTTACAATTTTTAACATTTGACCAAATAACTCGTCGAATCTTTACCGTCATTTAAAATAATCCATATCTTATGAACTAAATAAAAATTAAACAAAATATGAAAAACACAAAAGCTGGAAATCATCGCTTGAAAGTTTAGTTAAAACAATGGTGTTACAGGCATTTGCTGTCTCGTTACGATTAAAATAATATTTCTACAATGTAATGCTATTTTAAAAGTTAAAAAAATATATTTGTTTGATTAAAATATTTTTTCATGGTCACCTACGAATTACTTTATATATAATTGCATTGTTTGGATCTCAATGGAAGTTATAAAAAAAGTAAATAAACAAAGATATTCCTGCAATTTAATCAAAAATATCCCTTATTTGACTGCAACAACATTATTTAAAAAATGATAAATTACATATATATTACCAAAGCTTAATTATAAGAATCCAAAAATATTTTTGGAATAACAAATATAAAAAGATAGATATTTTAAATCATATATTGAATTACGCGTTAATTGTATAAGACCCAACCAGTCGAAGCCAATTACTTAATGTTAATTTTATGAAAATTTTAGTTTAAATAGTTCTACATATTTATTGTTTAATCTACGTGTTATGTGGACAGAATAAATTTAAAAAAACAACGAGGACAACTTAAAACAATGAGGTTAAAAAAAAATATGAACGTGAGTAAAGAAATTTGGCTTAGCAAAAAATTATTAAACAATATAAAATGCTCTATGGTTTAAATATTAACACAACACATGTCTTATCCTTAACAAAAACTACACTCATATAAATAAAAAAGTAAAAATTATTAATTTTAATCTTAATACTATATTTAATTTATTAATTTTATAGTGGACTTGTTCACGTGGATATTGAGATATACGAATTTTGTTCTAAAAAAATTAAATAACAAATACATGCAAAAAATTCATTACCATTCATATTTTAAGTTGAATTTTATAAAATTAAAGGCTAAAAATATAAAAATAGTTAACTAAAATAAGATTGTTAGACTTAACAATTTATTAAGTTGTAAAGGATATCATGAGCATCCTGAAAAGTTGGAGCTCGGCCGCCAAATTGTTAAAATGTCATTTTAATTTTATAAATATTCCAATTTATATAACAATGAGAATTACTTAATTTAAAAGAACTTGTCACACATTTGTTGAGGTAAATAACATATTTAACAGGTTCCGCTTATGAGACTGCTTTAACAAGAGAATCAAAATTGAGAATTTAAATCCGTTTTTGAACCGGTTTAAAATTTTAAAATTAAGGAAAAAATTGTAAAATGGATACACTTCAGTACCAAAAGTAAAAATAAACCCCCCTTTCTCGCAGACATCTGTACAACTGTGCACTGGACCCCGCCAAGGGTAGGGAATTAAGGGGTGTGTGAAAAGCTATTTTCATCAAAACGCTAAGATAAATTATTAATATTAACAGATTAACTTAGCCGTTGATGAAAATAGCTTTCCGCACAACGCACCTTTTGACTTCCCATGCGCCCAATAGGTACCATTCGGTAATGGCACTGAAGTGCCCATATTTCTTTAATTTTCAAAATTTTAAACCGGTTCAACTTTTAGTTTCTGTTGACGAATTCGAAATTTTGAATGCCAACATAGGTAAATTAGATTTTTTAAATATCTTTATAAAATAAATTTAAGAGAAGTCATGCTTTAGTTGTGATTGGACGCATAAACTTTGATTGGACGCATAAATTTCGATTGGACGCATAAACTGAAGTAGAGCCCAGTTTTTGGCTTTGAAGACACTACAAATATTTTTATACATTTTTTAATAAATTAAAAAATCGAATTAATTTAAAATAATAAGAAAGAGATTAGATACCTAATTATTGGAATAATTAAAAATTTAATTAAAAATCGACTTTGGATCTTACATCCCAAGTCTCGTTCTCAACGGTCAGCCTACACCTGTCACATGATAATATTAGCTGAATTTTTTCAACGTCTTTTTAATATCAATCAATTGGGTTTTTAATATAAATGTTGTTATTACTATTTTGATTTGAATGATTAATAGTAGGGTTGGACAAGACCGGATATTATCCGGCTCCCGCGGATAGCGGTTCCACCGGTTCCTTGACACCCGGATACCGGTACCGGATAGTAATTTACAGCCGGATATCCGTCCGGATACCGGATAATTTTCAATTTTTGAAAATAATAATAATTAAAATTTTATAAAAAATCAAATTTTACGAAATTTTTGTCAAAAAGTAAATAAACGCATATAAACGAATAAAATCAAATTCAATCAAGTTGGATAGTTAATTTCATTTGTCAATAACTCTTCTTCATCTGGGGCGAATGTCAAACCCTACAGGAATTTTAGGGGGGGCTGATCAAAAAAACGATTTTAGGTTGCATTTATTATTGCATTTTTGTTAAGCAATTTTTGAGAAATTGTTCGATTTTAATTTGATTTTAAAGGACTATTTTTTTATTGCCATTTTTCTTAAACTTTTTTTTATTAAAAATTTTTTTGGTAAACTTTTTTTGAATTTTTTATATTTTTGTTAAAAACAAATCGATATTTGCCGATTGAATTTTTTTTGAGAATTCTGCTTTATTTGTAAGAGGACGGGTTGGCGGTGCCTATAGGCGCCGCCGAGAAAATTTTGAATTTTTGACTTAATTTGTTAAAAGATTTGCAACCAATATGGCAATGGCAATTTTTTGAAGCTTTTTAAGAATGAGAGGGGTCTGCGGTTTCTTCGATAAACTCGAAAATTAGCGCAACCCCCGGATACCGGGTATCCCGGATCCTGGACACCCGGATACCGGTCCCGGTTCCGGTTCCGGATACCCGTTCTTGTCCAACCCTAATAAGGAGTATTAAAATTATAAAAGGATAAGACAATATTAAATTAAGTTAATTTTTAAAAATATTTATTGATACGTAAACTAAATAAAATTATAAAATAGCGAATAATTATCATAACATCCAAGTAAAAGAAATATTCATTGTTAAAGATTTTATTGTTAAATCAAATAATTACTTACTTTATAATTATTAAGTCATTTAAGTTTTAAAAATTTTAAGTTATTGAATATTGATAACGATTACTTTATTGTATTTTGCAAAATATTTTTTAAATAAGTGTTCGCTGATCGTTCTCAGCAGGCAGTCCGGTGGCTAAATCTCAACAATACACGACGAACAATCACTTGTAAAATTTGGACGGATGAAAATGCCCCCGGAAGTGAATGGTCACCCTTTGACAGACCGCGGGCTTAAAAGAGTATTTGGACGAAGGTGATTAATGATTTGCGCGTTTAAAGAAATTGAAACTTTCAAATGTCATGAATGGTGTTTTTTTTTGTGTAACGAATCCAAATATTATGAAAGATTAATAATTTATAAAAGATATGTAAGCAATTATATGTAAAAATATCGAAATATTTAACACATAAAATTAAATTATTTATCAAGCAAAAAAACACCTAAACAATGTTATGTTATTAAAGAGAATGATGAAAATAATATTAAATAATTAATGCAAATTACTTTAAAACTTTTTCTTAAATGATTTAATTTTAATTAAAGTATATATCAATAAAAATTATTTATGAACGTCAAGATGATTGATGATAAAAGAGTTAAAAGTAATTTTTTTGCAGTGTTCGAAACAGCTACCAGGGAGAAACAATTAATCTCTTATTTTGGCGAAAAAGTTCAAAGATTTTTAAAAAATCGAAGAGTTATGAATTTAAGAATCTTAACTATTATTAATATTTTATTTAATTAGCAGTAAACAAAAAGCATGTTGCAATGGTAACATTTCAATATCAAAATACGGAAAAAACAAAATAATATTAAAATTAAAGATACAATTAAAGCAAGAGTTCTATCAGTTTGAACAAGATATTTCAAGATCATTTATGTTATTTAATAAATATTTTAAAACCAATTAAATACTCATGCGCAGATTGACTAATAAGGACGTTCGTTGCACAAGCTTTTAGGTGTAAATGAAAGAACGTATCAATCAAGACTAAAAAATAAAATTACTAATAGGTTTTCAAGATCAATTTTAAAGAGATTAATCAATATGCCTAATGACGAGTGACAATATATTTAAAATGAAAAACATTTTCAATAAGGACGGGATATAATAAAATAGTGAATAAAATAATCCGCAGAGCAACGGTAGATAAGAAGAGAGCAAATCAGCATTCTTTCCCCATGAAGTGAAAAACGACAAAAGAGTCGATTTTCCTCAATGAAATTAAAATGAATTTAAGAAACTTAACTATTATTAATATTTTATTTAATTATCAATAAACAAAAAGCATGTTGCAATGGTAACATTTCAATATCAAAATACGGAAAAAACAAAATAATATTAAAATTAAAGTTACAATTAAAGAAAGAGTTCTATCAGGTTGAACAAGATATTTCAAGATCATTTATGTTATTTAATAAATCTCTTTGCTACCGCAGAAGGTCAGCCAGTAAAAGGTGAACCGATACCCATAATAGGCACACCCATAAAACCAATTAAATACTCATGCGCAGATTGACTAATAAGGACGTTCGTTGCACAAGCTTTCAGGTGTAAATGAAAGAACGTATCAATCAAGACTAAGAAAAAAGCAGCGATCTGCGAAGCAAGATTTAAAATTTTCGGAGCGGACTATCAAAACCAAATTCCAGAATAGCACCAACCCAAATGTATTTCAATGTTTATCTCTTTAATCAGCTTAAACTTTAACAAAAAAGCGCATTTTTTTAATGTTAAATAATTAATATTATCAAAGCTTCATTGTATTAAATTGTATCGTTCATTTTCCTCCAAAAATGCACCCCTAAAACAGTCTTTTTCTTGGACCAAAAATGTGCCCTAAAAATTGACTTTTCCGAAAAATTTTACTTTTGATTATCTTTTATAAAATTTTTGAACATATGTGAAAAACATTATGTTTATAATTGTAAGAGGAAAATTAAAGTTGAAAATAAACATTAAAATACGGGAATCGGCAACAGAATTATTCAGATAATTTATACCCTTCCCCCGTTCGCATGTATGTATAAATAAAACATTTACTTTTTTAAATTTAACTTAATTTTTTATTTAAAATGGCAATTGATTTAAATATTTTACAAAAGAAAGCACTAAATGTTTAAATATAAACATGCGACGAAAGTCAATGTATTCGGCCGTGCATGTTGTATTAACCCAGCCTAATTGTTACAAAGAAGAGAACAGCAAAACCTTCGAGGAACTTGGAGCTGACAATAAAAATTAAAATTCTTCAAGATAAATTAAAATAATAATAAACCAAAAGAAGAAACATAATTTACGAACTTTAAAATGCCCTTAAAATGACTAACAAAACTGGCAAACCACAACACAAAACCCCAGAGCCTAAGGACTAAATATATAATGATTCCCTTTATGTTTTTATTAATTGTCGTTTCGCCAAACCTGTAATAAACACTAATTTGAAATTATAGCCCATTGACACAAATAATATGAGTTGTTTTTTTAATATAAATCATTAAATACCAAAAAGAGAGCATAAAGTTGTTTAAAACGGAGTGTGAACCAAGTTGACACCGAAAAACAAATGCCCGAGGCTAACAAACAATTTAAATATTTATATGCAAATTTAATTTTATTTTTGATTAATATTTTGATTCACCACATTTAATTGTATAATAAATAAATGAATTAATTAATGTGATGTTTGTAAACTTTAAAAATTTTATCAAAGAATACTTGAAAAATTAAAAAAATAAGTGTCGCGCCTACGCGAAATAAATTAATTAAAAACCTAAAAAATAAAAACAAAAGTAAGAAAAAATTATAAATAATAAAATTATTAAATATAAATTGAATGAAATAAATAAAATGAATGAATGAATTGAAAGGGCGGAGAGAAAAAATTAATAAGCATCCAATGTTACAATAAATGTGCACAATTGTACGAAACAAAATATCAAAAAGTGGGCCGACAAATGTCGGACGGAAAAGGACATTAAAGCTAACGAAATGAATAATGAAAATGTCGAAAAAGAAGGAACAAAACAGATTTTAAGAAAGGTTATGGAATGTTATGGAAATAAAATCGTACAAAAACGAAAAATAGCATTTAGAAATAGGAAAAAAATGGGAAAAAGTATGAATCAAAAATTGGGACAAGCGTTTTTGTAAACAAATTGTGGGCAAAGGAGGTTATAAAAGCCCTCCCAAACCGCCTTCCCACCACATTCCAAAACGGAGCGCATTTGTTCGCCACCCGCCGACTCCACGTCGTGCCCTGCCTGTCCGCCGACCCCCCGCCGCCGGCCCCGTTCGTGTGCCCTGTCCGCCGACTCCGGACGTGTCCAACCCCCTGGACGTGCCCCCCTGGACTTGCCCCGCCCCGGACGAGCCCGCCTTCGGACGTGCCCCTCGGACGTGCCACTCGGACGTGCACTGCTCATCACCCTCGTCCAATTGCCGTTGCTGACCCCCTTCTCCACCCTTTGTCCCATCACATTTTTCCCTAATTCCCTTCCCCCTCCCATTTCCCCTCCACATTTTTTTCACTCATTTTCCCCCACTTGCTTGACCCCCCTCCCCACCATTTGTGTCCCCCCTTTTTTCGTGCATGTCCCACTTTCGCCCCGCCATTTCAACGGGGTTTAATTACCCAAGTTTGAGCGTACACCAAATTGATAAATTTCTTCAAAATTGCCAAACTTTGGATGCCAACGCCACTCCCCGTCAAACTCTCAAACTTCAAGCGACCCGTTCAGCCCCAACACCCTTCATTCCCCTCAACGACCCCCGGTCACAGTTGGCCATCTTTCTACCCGCAACTGACCGTCCCCAGCAACAAGGCGGAACAATTGGTGCATCACGACCCGGGACTCAAAAGAAAAGCCGGTCTTCTGTCCTCATCCATCGCCGACGACTTTGCGACAAATTGAGCAAGTCTGGTCATCTACTGAAAAAGTCACTAACGCCTGCCGAACAACAATGTTTGAATTAAAAAGAAAAAAAAATTATTCATAAAATAAAAATAAATAAATAAAACAAAAATAAAAAATTAAAAAACTAAAAAACAAGCTCAAACTTGAGCCACTTTTTACCAATAATCAAGACAAAACAAAACAAAACAAAAAATTACTAAGGGCGACTGTGCCCCACACACAAAACATACAAAATCGAAATTTTAAGTAAAGAGAGCTTTGAGGCCGTCAATAAAGCTTTGAAGGCTACAAAATTCAACTTCCCTTCTTTATGAAAAGCAAAATATTTAACTTTAATAATAAATTATATTAACAAATTACAAATACAACGCAATTGATTTAAAAAATAAACAACGAATAGTTAGATTTAAAAAACAATTATACTCGATAGATTAATAATCAATAAAGTAACAAATGTTAATTTTGCCGTAAAATATTAAAAAGTATCATGGTATTTCAGCAAGGCTTTTTATTTAAAGAAAAAAAAAATTTCTATTCATACAAAGACCCTTTTCAATGCTATATGTAAAGAGTGCTAAATAACAAAAAAATGCGTATCGCATCACCAAGATAAGCGACGATGATGAAGAAGAAATAGAATATATTGGCATTGGGCAAGCAAGTTCGTATTATAAACACAATGTTTTGTCATCTAAATAGCGTTCGATTCTATAAAGGAATTGAACCCAGAATCGAGAACAAAAATGTTTAACAAGTTTAAATTTATTAATTGCATTGAATTTAAAATCCCAAAGGTATAAAGTAATTATTTAAAATTCTTATTGCAAATATTGTTTTTATTTATAAACAAAATAAAAATTAGAAATTTTCAAAAAAACAAACAAACATAAAATGTACTTTTAACTTTCAAATGAAAAACTCATAACAAACGATAATTAATCTTTTGGTATTCTTATATAAAACATCAAATAATTCTAAATAAGTTCCAGATAAAATAAATATTCAATAAAAAAAATACAATTTTTATTTAAAGCTTTTAAAGAGCCGCCATCTTTCTGCCAGCCAGTGAAGTACTACACATAATGTAAACCGCACCGGGAGGACATGCAGAAAAAACATTTCAACGTTTTAGGGGAGACGAGCAAATTCCGACGACTTCTCTATGAAAAAATAATAATTACGACAATAAATTTTTTCAGTGTTCTTATCTACATTGTAACCAAAAATAAAATGCACAAAATAAATTCTCACAAATTAAGTATTTTATTTCTGATACGAATAGCTATCATTAGTTTGGAGCTGGTACGTCAGTATAGTATTCCAAACCCAACCTTTCCAAGTTGTGATCAGTCATGCTTTGATCAGAGAACCAAGCTTAACCTCCTTTTAATTGAAAATTAATACAAAAAATAAATTATATGGAAACCACTGCAGCAAATTTAAATATTTTTTTAAATTCGGCTCATAATTAAATAACCTTAACAAAAAACTAAACAAATATTTTTATTGCCATATTGTGAAACTACTTAATTTAATACATTATTTACAAATTTTTAAAAATTGATTCGCGTTTACGGCGCGTACGAGAGACGTGAGTGCCGGACAATAAAACAAAAACCGTTTTAAAATGATTAAATCTATCAAGGATCAAATACGTTAATTCATAATGTAAATCGATTCAGAGTATATTATAAATCTTTCAAATAACCATAAAAAGCATTATTTGGTTACATTTTAAAATTAGTAATAAAAAAGAGAATAATATGTATATTAATTCAATTTTATGATTTGTTTTATATTTAAATGTGTTCAAGGTGCTTTTTCTTTTTATTACTTAAAAGTATTGAAATCCTATGTAAAATTAAGCTAAGAACAAAGATAATCTTCGTAAAACCTAATAAAAAAAGCAAAACAATAAAGAATAGAATAATTATTGTATTGTTAAATATTCCTTAATATTTAAACAAAATAATGTTATTAAAAGCAAAAATAAAGCTTTAGATTATAATAGTGTACTTTATAAATTTTTTGATTTTTATTCTTATGGTAATAGTGAATTATTTCAAAGAAAAAGCACTTGTCATGCAAACTGCATTGGTACAGAAATGTATACATGCTTATATATATTTATGTGTTACTCTGTTAATAAAACCGCTGTAAAAAAGTTTTCAACTTTATAATTAATATAAAATATATAGAAATAATAAACTAATAAAATAATAATCAAAATAAATTATATTTAAGAGTATATAAAAATATGTTTTGCAAATAAAAGACGGAGGAGAACAGCGTTGTAAACCAGGGGGCAAGTCGTTTACCAGTTTTAGCTGTGGATTTATTTATTACAATTTGAATTCCTTATAAATAAAATTGTTATTAAACAAATTTAAGTTTAATAAAAAAACATTGAAATGCTCAAGAAAAATATAAATTTCTGAATTTACTTTATGTTAGAAGAAAACAAATGCACAATTTGCAATCCACCAAACTGTAGAAGAATTAATAAATATAAAATAAATTCATTTTAAACCTAATTGCACTAAGAAAATGCGGAAACATTTGCAACTTATAATTAATCACTCCCTCACTTTGTGCAAATGGAAAATGCTGTGCGGGGGGAGGACGTGCCAGTTCATGCAATTATGGAAAGTCCGTGGGCACACCAGAGCAGTTCCACACCATTCGTCGCGTTCTCGGAATCTTCCTGGATTTTGCTTCAATTTCTTAATAAATATCATATAGAAACGCAGAAGGCGTTTACGCACCACATGTGGAAGCACCACGAACCAGGCAAAGGACGTCAATCAAAAAAAGCAAATAAAAATAAAATCTCGGAATCGGCTCTTAAAAAATAATTTGTTTTGGGGTTCATTTCATTGTTTTTGGGTAAAGTTTGAGCCATCGGAATAAAGCGAATTTATTGTGCTTATTGCTTCTGGCATTTTTGCCACCACGCCCCAACGCCAACTCCTCCCAAATCCACCCGAGCGCGACCCAATTCCCACATAAAATATAGTTTAATTTTCAAAATATGGTATTGAAAAAAATATATTTAAAATCCTTTTCAAAATTGATGAAAACCGATAAAAAGTCAATTTTTAATTAACTTTATTTATTAAAAACTAAATACATAAGAAAATAAATAAAAATAATCATTTTTATTATTATTATATAAGAGAAAAATATAACTTTTAAGAATAAAATAGTTAAAATTAATAAAAGCATTTAATTATCAAACCTATCATCGCATTTTTCCTGCGCATTTGCCTCATTGAACTGATATAAGATTTTATAAATTAAATATATTTCCAATTATCTTTGATTCAACATTAAAAATGCAATGCAAATTGAGTATACATTTTTTTATTACGTGAATATTTTTAAATCGGAGAGAGACAGTTTGCACTCGAAACCCCAAAACAAAAAAAGGAAAACTTGAAATATGAATTGTTCAGAAAATTTATAAAAAAAGCAGATAAATTATAAATTATGTAAAATAATTGTGTATTTTGTCCACTTGGTTTTACGATTACAAATTTTTCATTGCTAAAACAAAAAATAACCATATAAATAAAAGAATGAAATAATTATTTTTAAAGAAGTTGAAGCAGTCTCAGCGAAGTAAAATCTTAAAATAAAAAATAATTGAAAATGGGTTAAAAAAATATATTATTGATCTATCCATCTGATAATATTCAAAAAACTCTAAACAAAAAATGTTTAATTCAGCAAAGGTTTTGTTGTAATTTAAAAAGCAATAAATATTGATCAAAAATATTATATTATTTCACAAAGTAAATTGACGCCATAAAAAAAAGATTTGTATTAAAACATTTTCAAATCAAAATTCGAAGAGCCATTTGCTTAAGTCTTTAAATGCCTGAAACAATAAAATAAAAAACGAATATTTATAACTAAAAATTATAAATAAATTTTTAAAACATAACGGTATTGGCATTTAGGACCAATTTTTCGCCTGGGGAGAACATTAATAAAATTGCCTCTTCGGCGCACAAATAAAATGAGCGAAAAATAAATTTATGAAAATAAAAGTTTAGTCGGACTAAAAACAAAATAATTAATGTTTCCGACATAATTTACTTATTTGTAAAAAACAAAAGATACAATCTAACTAATAAAAGCAGGCGGTTAATCAAAATGATAATAAATAAATCTGTAGTTTTGTTTTTGTAAATCATAGAATAAAATAACAATTCGCTCATTATATTATAATAAAAAATCAAACAAAATATAATAAGCAAATAGTTTAATAATAAAATTTGGGGTTTATGAAAGGCTGAATATTGCATTGGAGTGTGTGTGTCTTTTGTTTTCAAAAAATCGATATGACTTGGAAAAATACATCATAATTTAAATAAATGTAATATTTATATTCTACTTAAGCTTTAAATATTGCTCAATGATCCCGTTTGTAAAATAATATTTAAAAATTTATCACTAAATACTAAATCAAAAAACTTTTTCAAAAAGTATTTTGAAAATATTCAAATAGATAAATAGCATTCCGAGCAAAACTTCGGCATTCGAAATGATCAGTATGAGCTATGATTTTTTCAAAATTTTAAGAAATTTGTATCTTTGAAATATAAAGTATTTTGTGGAAATATGGAAAAAAGTGGAATAAATTTATAAAATTGATCTTATTGAAAATTTTATCTGAATCAAAGAAGATGCTGAGGATAAACAAGCTTTTTAAATTAAATATAAAATGATCAAATTTTGAAATAATCAAAACAAATTTCATTTTAAATATTTAATCAAAAGTAAGATTAAAATAAGTTCTTTAACATTTTTTAAATATTAAAAGGCAAACTGGCTTTTAAAAAGCATCAGTAATAATAAAAATTAAAATGTTTAACAAATAGCCCAATAATAAATAAAAAATAAAATATTAACCATTTTAAACATTATATTTAATTCGTTTTGTTAGTTTTTTTTATTAACATTTTTTCGAAATTAGTTTGCAGGACACGACCGCAGACCACGCTGTCTTCAATGTCACGCGCTTGTCAATATTTATTATAATAAATAACAATGCCGAGATCCACCATCGTAAACCACCTAATTTAGAGCGTACTTGAAGCAGTGGTAATTCAATAAGCAATTAGTTTTTGCTAGAAAAACAAAAGAATTTTATTTACTGCCCAAAAACAACACATAATTTTGCACGACTACAACAAATCAATTTAAATTTATAAATGTTTGACCAGAATTTAACAAAATTGTATATTATAAAATAAGTCTATGGTATCAAAATAATCAATGTCTTTGACAAAAAACGTTACACTGTGGTCAGCTAAAATGTAATAACTATTGGATAATTGGACTTATTTAAAATTCTTTATTTGGTCAACAAATGGTCGACAACGCATCATTCTTCTTTTATATGTTATTAAAACCAAGAAAATCACGCGAACACTAAACTAATATAAATACAAAAATTTATTTGGGTACTTAGTAGAGGCCGACAAACAAATAGTTGGTCAAAATTTTTGGGTTTTTTGGTATTGGGTTTTTTGGTCTGCCTTTACCGAAAATTTGCATAAAACCAAATTGTAAAACTTAACAAAAAGTCTATTTTTGCGATTTTTAAAATAAAATTTCATTCAAGGGTCGACGGTACCAATAGGCGCCGACGGGAAATTTTTTTTTGAATTTTTATGGAATTTATTAAGAAAAATGGTCCAAAACTGCACAAATTAGTCAACCTTAGCTTTTCATTATACTGGCCAAAAGCAAAAAAAAAAATATAAAAACAAAATAACAGTAAATAATTCTAAATGTTGATAATTTTAATCAACTTTTTCAAAAAATTTCTTAAGAAAAATGCAATAAAAACGAAAAATACACCCCTAAGAATCGACTTTTTAAAAAATTTCAAAAATGTTTACAACTGTAGGAGCAAAATTAATAAAGATAGATGAATTTTGAAGGTTTTTATGCATAAACTGACTAGATTTTGGCCATTTTTGGCACATATTTTAACTAAAATAATACTTTTCATAATGTAAATCGATTCTGAATATTACTAGACTCTCTCAAATAACCATAAAAAAGCATTATTTGGTTATATTTAGATTTTATAAATTTATCAAATAATGCGTTGCTTGATTTTACTACTTACTTGGTTTTTAGTATTATGTACTTCTTTATATTGCTTAAAAATTATTTTAGTTTTCCGTCAGTTTTTATGGCTAACAATTACTCATACTGTCGCGCACATTGCTCATACATTGAATTCTGGTAGTGAGATAAAGAATATTTATTATTTATGATGAGATTTATGCTTTGAGAAATCTGGCTTAAATTGAATTGAATACATTTACACTCATTTTTTTCTTTTTTTTTACCTATGTGCTGACATTGTCAAAATTTTAATTTTTTTTTTGTTTTACAAAATCAGATCCATTAAAATTCTACTTTAAGAGAATGAGCTTTGTAGTTGTCTAAAAAATATAATTTTCTTACACATTTAAAATTCTTGAAAAGTTCGCAAATTAATGTTAAAAAGTCGGGTTGTGGAGGCATTAGTGATGTGAGATTTTTTGAAGTAATTAGTTGCCAAAAATTAAATCTTTCTTTTAAATTGAATTGCTGTCTTTTTTGTTATTCATAATGTTTTATCTGTTCTAATCTTTGTTTATAATTTTTTGATTTAAATTATTTTATTTTATTTATTTTTCATATTTATTTGTTTTAAATTAAAAAAATCGACACCATGGTCTAGATTCGAAGGCCCAATTTTTGCAGTCTATCAAGAATTCGCATCGGAATTGTGTCTATTTACCATTTTTTGGACAAAGGCAGTCAATGATCTAACTGCCTTTCTGGATTTCTCATTTTGGCCATAGAGTTGTCAGAACCTTACACTCAACACTCTTCCATTCACACTTTGGCCCAATTAGCAGAGCTTCTCCAAAATTTGTTTGAATGCATTTTTGGTGATTAATAAAGACAAGCAATCCATGTCGAGATAAAGATAATAAATACCCTGTTCGAAATTATGAGTAGCAAATAACTTGCGAATATAAAAGCTCTTGTTGAGCCTATTACATTTATCAATTTATGATCATAATTTAAGTGCTCATTTTGCTACACGATTTATCGCTTCATTTTTTCAATAGTTTTGTTTCATTTTCATTTTATTCTTTTGATTTTATTATTTTATTTAAATAGCGAAGTTTAATTGGTCCTTGAAGACACTATTTGGTGTTAGAATCCCTCACCCCCCAATTATGGATGGTTTCGGAATCCTTAAGGTTTATGAAACTGTAAATTCTTACATATTAAATTAAATTTTGATTTTATTATTATAATTTTAACTAATAACAAAGAAACAAAATGCTTAGTTGATGTTTGTTATTTTCAGATTTTAGATTATAATAATCAATAGCAAAATTTTTGGAATTTGTAATGGAAGGGCATCCATCACGTGGAATTATCGAGAGACATTCGGCCGCGGTGCACCTAATTAAGCAAACATCCGGCCTCTTTGTAGTGAGATTAATATGAATTTTCCGTTTCCCGGCTAATGTTGATTTCACCAATTAATGTAGTCCTTTTTTCCTCCATTAATTTCATTCATTTGAGGGAAGGTTTCCACTTGAACAGGTCTTTTCCCAAGCTGGTTTTGTTGTGATTAATTTTGTGGATAGTTTAGTTGTTTGTTTGTTGTAAATGTCGTTGTTTTCAGAGACTTAATTTTCCTCTTCTTCATTGTTGTCCGTTCCTTTTCAGATTCATAATCAAGACCTACATACATTCTGATGTTTTCCCTAGGAAATTTGGGTCCTACATACATTCTCATGTTTTTCCTACGAAATTTGGGTTTAAACGGCATTCTATAATGGGACAATTTTAATAATATTTATATAGTCTATAATTTAAATTACGTTATAAGCACTAAAGATTATATAAGCAATTATTTTTAAATTATATAATTCTTCATCAATTATGACTCAAAATATATTTTTAATAATGTTTTATACTTAAGATTTTGAATTGTTATTTATTCAACTTTGAATTGTTTTTCTGTATTGTTTAATCTTTTAAAAATTAAATTTATGCTTCGATTCTGTGCTCTTGTCTTAGAAGAGAGCTAAGCCCTTATTATTTTATATTAAAGATTTACATAACTGCTAATCAATTTTTCAATTTTCCATTTAAAAAATTATCACATTTATTATATTAATTATGTGTGCATTGAAAAAATATTATTATTAATTTGAATTTATTTCCGACAAATTAAAGTCTAATTTTGTTAGGTTAGTAAATTTTTCAAACATTAAATAATTAGAAATGGGATTTTTCCGTATTCGGTATCGGTATTTCGGTATAATACCGATACCGAAAAATACCGAAATTCCAAAAAATTCTTCGGTACGGTATTTCGGTAAAATACCGTTACCGAAAAATACCGACCAAAAAAATTCTGTTATACAGATCGGTATTCGGTATTTTTTAGAAATTTTGAATTTCAATTTCAAATGAACAAAAACTTTTATTCAATACTTATATTGATAATGGGCAATGTTTTGTTGAGAAAAATAAGCTTAGGCGTTTTCCGGGTTCATTTCAATTGAGTTTGAAGAGAAACTTTTTTTGGTGAACCCAAAAGGGTACCCCCCTGGGAATATTGAATTTTAACAAAAAATTGACACTCTTTTAAATTTAAAAAAAAAATGATTATTGTTTGAATTTGAATTTTACTTTATTTGAATGTCTCAACTTTAAGCTGAATTTGCATTCCTTAAAAATTCACCCAATTTTGCTGAGCAAAAAATTAAAATTCCAAAGATTTGTAAATACTGCCAAAATTAGTGATGCACGAGAACCAAAATTTTCCGATACTCGAGCCGACTCTCGTGCATCACTACCAAAATATTATCAAAAATCTGAAATCTTCGAATCTTTGTTTTCCCCACCATATAATGCTCACCGAAATCAAAAAAAGTATCCATTTTTCAAAATACCGAAATACCGAAAAATACCCGCGGTATTTAGAAATGGCTCGGTACGGTATTTCGGTAAAAATACCGAAAAAAATACCGCGGTAATACCGAAAAATACTGCGGTATTACCGTTCGTGCCAAACACTAGTTTTTTATACCAAATTAAAAAATTTGAAAAATTCATTTAGTAATTTCAAATGATGGTGGTTGTCTCACTGGTTGTAAAGATGTAGTTTATTGTTCATATAATATTTATTGATTGCTATAAACAATAATTAGGTTAATTTTTTGTACTGTGCCACAAAACTCTCAGATTTTTTTTTAATTTCAAGTTGGCACCAAATTCTAACGTAGAGTTTTAAATCTGCCATATATAATAAGAAATGATTAAGAAGAAGTTAATTATATAAGTATCATAAACGAAATTTCGCGTATTAATATATAATTTTTGTTGTAATTTATTTACATACTTAGATAGTTATTTTGTTTCTTTTTGTTTATTTCCTGTTTTAATATACTTTTGGTTTAATTTTATGAATTAATTTTTCTCGTGTTCTTAGATTATTACATTAAATGATTGTGTATTGATTCTTTTTTTCTATCAAGTGTGTATTGATTCTTTTTTTCTATCAAGTATTCTTTGTTTTTCTATTTATTTTAAAGGTACTAATTATTAAGCTCAAACATACCCTCGTTTCTTTTCCGGTCTATAAGAACTTTCTCTTTCTCTCCTCATTTCGTTTGATGCTAAACAATATTTTGTTACATAATGTTATGTTGATTGACGTGACATGTGGCTTAAGTAGAACGGGGAAGGTGAATTTTTAAAATTTAAACTACAATAAAATATAAAATGTAATTTCCTGATTTTTCAGATGTGTAGTGAGTGCCGTCTCGGCAAAAGATTGATTTTAAATTAACAATTAATAGATATGCGTATGATAAATATTCAACATAAAATGTAACCTCCTGATTTTCAGATGTGTAGTGAGAGTGCCGTCTCGGCAAAAGATTGATTTAAAATTAATAACTAATAGATATGATAAATATTCAACTTTGAATTTTTTTTCTGTATCTATAATCTTTTAAAAATTAAATTTATGCTTCGACTTTGTGCTCTTGTCTTAGAGAGATAAGCCCCTATTATTTTATATTAAAGATTTGACATAACTTCGCTAATCAAATTTATTCAATTCCATAACTTTTTTCTATAAATAAATTTTAAAAATTATAACTTATTCTATTAATTATTTTTGGCCAGCGACGGGAGCAATCCATGTTATATTTTATTTTATTTTTCATTAAATTTATTCATTAGTTTTTTTATAAGGTAGATTTTAGCGCATGTTCATTAGGCTTTTTAAGAATTTTTTTGCGATTTGCTTCACGCCCTAAATTAATTCTTTAAAACAATTAACTTTAATATTATGCAAATTAAACAGGTCAGTTCTTTTTGGTGATTTTTTTAAAATAATTGGCTCTGATTATTAATTAAATTTTTTTGCAATAGCATGGGATTCTCTTGTAGAGGACTTTTTTGGCCTCTACTCGCAATTTTATTTATTTATTAATGCATATAAATATATATTGTCTATTTTTAATATTGGGTAAGCTTTTTGCTTTCTTATTTCAGTTCAATAAGCCAAAGCGCCGTTCGAAAATGCAATGAGCGTTTGATAATTAAAAGTTTCTATTTAATTTATTTTATTTTAAAAATTTATATTTGTCTACTTATAAATAATTTTTATTTTATTTGATTGCTGAATTTGTTATCTATATACGGGGTAGGAAATGACTATTAGATTTGTTCGATGATTTTTAAAAGTTTGTGTGAACCATTAATTTTTCTTTTCATTTTTATTTCAGGATTTGTAATTTTTTTTCCCGTTTTATAGTATTCACATTTGAAAAGATTTAATATAATTTTATCATTTTGGGTCTCGTAGAATACAGAACTTAAATTTATTCATATCCATTTGTTTTGTATTTTGTAAATAATTGTTAACAGATCGGCATTTGCTTCAATTCCACTTGTAATAAGTTTGTCTTCTCCGAACCGTAGGCCATAACCGTGCACACGATGGTGTGCAGCACACTCTCGCGCAATTTTGAACTCCTTACGTTTTTTTAGTCAATATAAATCTCGTTCTTATTTATTATTGAATTTACTTTGAATAGCACAAAATGAATTTTAAAATTTTTTAATTTTGGCATAAAAATATTTTTTATTTCAAATAAAATTAATATACAAAAAAAATAGTAGTTTTATAAAAGTATCTTTGGTGTATAAAAATCACAGTTAAACTTTTTTTTGTTATATTGGTTTTTATATTTCAGTTTCTAATCTCTAAACTGTCTTAAGATTTTGAACTCTTTGGTATTTACAATAAAAAAGCAACAATTAGTAGTTTTAGAAGGCAAACATGCCGCATGAACGAATACTCCGGCGATTACTGGGTGAATGTTTTTCTTGAAACCCAAAATTTGCATTGAATTTTTGGAGAAAATTAAAATTTGGAAAATTCAATTTAGTAATTTAAATGATGTAGATTGTCTTCGTTGTTTAGATGTAGTTTATTGTTCATATAATAATTTATTGATTGCTATCAATAATAAAGGTTAACTTTTTTGTGCTGAGCCACAAAACTCTCAGATTTTTTTAAATTTACAAGTTGCCACAAAATTCTGTAATATATGTAGAGTTTTAAATCTGCCAAATATAATAAGAAATGATTAAGAAGAAGTTAATTATATAATATTATCATTAACGAAATTTCGTGTATTAATTTTTGTTGTACTTTATTTACCTACTTATATAGTTTGTTTCTCTTTGATGCCGCAAAATTAGGATAACTATGTAAAAAGGAATCGGAGTTTAACGTTGCTCGCCGGACGGGTCCAAGCGTGGGAATCAACAATATTGATTCAATCATAGAGAGCAAAGTAAACAGAAGAAATGAATATGAACTGAGTCAAGGACGTGGGAAAGGGAGGGTATTTATGATCCACTCCTTCAGAGATAACCAAAAGCATTTGATGATTAAATATTTAATGAGTAATTGATTATACGACACTTTTTTCTTTTGACGGAGTACTCGTGATTGAGCGGCGTATTAATCAGCAAATTTTTTTTCTTATTCGAGTATCATAAATTAATTTAAAATATTTTTTTAATCGTATTCCAATCGTCAGAGTATTGCTTGTTTGGTTATAATGTGGTATTTTTTATTTCAACTTTAATTTTGATTTTTTTAATGTTTCGACATTATGTAAAACCACGTTTCTAAATCATCTCGTCGTGAACGCTACAATACTGCAGAAACATGACAGTATGGGTTATAAATCCAATTTATTATTTCGTTTTCGAATTTGAAACAATTGTTAATATTTTGATTTTTTTTAACATTTTGAATATTTATATCGGGCTCGCTTTTCAATGGCCGACTTATTTGTTAGAGGATTGCTCATAATGGAAAAAAGTAACGGCGGCGATCGTTTCAGTGCCCACACTTCAGTGCCGGTACACTTCAGTGCCAACATTTTTTTCTGAAAAAATGCAGGAATCGCGTGCATAGGCCTAAGCCACCCTGGCTTGGGGTTCGTTAAGCTTAGGCTTTTGTCCGATTTTGATCATAAATGCATTTGTTACTAAAAAACGGGTCTCGGTCGGGATCTCGATCTCGTCGGGCTCTAATTTTATCCTTTTGGCTTCTTATGGATTGAATATTCCTCCATTGCTACAAAAATACAATTTGTAAAAAGATTCAAAATGTTGAATTCTCAATTTTAAAAGTTCATGACAATGTTTTTGAAATTGGACCTTATTTGCTTTATTTCTAATTTAAGCGGAATCAAAATATTGATCTGATTGCACGCGATTCCTGCATTTTTTCAGAAAAAAATGTTGACACTGAAGTGTACCGGCACTGAAGTGTGCTGGCACTGAAGTGTACCGGCACTGAAGTGTGCTGGCACTGAAGTGTACCGGCACTGAAGTGCGGGCACTGAAGTGTGCGTCTCTAAAGTGTGGGCACTGAAATGATGTGTACCGAAAAAGTAATATGGTTTATTCATTTTTTATTTATCGTTTATTAATAAATTATTATTTTTTTGAATTTAATTTTTGTTTGAGAGCCCTGATTTAACAACTCACATTTTGCCAAAATAAACAAAATAAAAGTTTAATATATTATAGTACGTTTAAGTTCTTATTTGCCCATTAAACTCTTTTTTGATTGGAGATATCTCCGATTATTTAAAAATTCTTAATTTTTAAATGTTGAGGGAGGCCCCTTTTGTTTTATAAGATTGGTAAATTATTAGATCAATTTCTGAACATAAATTATTAAATCTTAAAATTTCTAACGGCGCCTATCGGCGCCGTCGGCCCTCTTCCATTCCTAAAAAGCATCCAGATAATTACCGTATTTTAAAATTTTGGTTGCAAATCTTTTAACAAATTGTGTCAAAAATTCGAAAATCCGACCAACAGTAAAGCTGAATTCAAAAAAAATCGTTCTTTTCATCTTCCTTAATAAAATTGGAACAAAACTGAAAATGCACTCCTATTGGAAATTTAAATTTTTTTTAAATTTTATTGTTAAAATTTCAAGTTTATGATGCAATCTTCGAACTTGATGATATAAAGTTTATTTAGAAGATAAGTAGTAAATGAGTTTTGATTATACTTTTTTGTCGTATTGTTCCTGCTTCAATTCATACCCGTAAAAGGCTCCATACTGCTTGTCCAAAAATGCAACATAGCAGCTACTTCTTTTTATAAATTGGACATTACATTTCATCAAGATAACCGCAAAACAGGTATTTGCCTAAAAGTGCCAGCACTGATAATTAGTTACCAATTTCACAAAACAATTGGCTTTCTCACAAAAATTGCTCACATTTTTTTAAAAAACATTTCTTGCTAATTTTCGATTTTGTTTAAATTCAGAAACCGCCGACCCCTCCAATTCCTAAAAAGTTTCAAAAAATTGCCATATTTTTAAAATATTGGTTGCAAATCTTTTAACAAATTGAGTCAAAAATTCAAAATTTTCTCGGCGGCGCCTATCGGCACCGCCGACCCTTCTTCCCAAAAATAAAGCAGAATGTCAATAAAAACTCGATGGGCAAATTCGATTTTTATCTAAAAAGTTTACCAAAAATCAAAAGAAAAATGCAATAAAAAAATACTCCTTTAATCAATTTTTTTGGGAAACAATTCTTTAAGAAAAATGAAATAAAAACTAAAAATAACCCCCCTAAAATCAAATTATTTTTTTGAATCAGCCCGACCCCCAAAAAATTCTTGGATACGCTTTGGCCGTAGCCTGTTTCAGATGAAGAAGAGTTATTGACAAATGAAATTAACTATCCAACTTTCTTGATTAATTCGTTTTATTTTATGCGTTTATTTATTTTTTGGCAAAAATTGCTTGAAATTTGATTTTTTTTAAAATTTTAATTAGTATTTTCAAAAATTGAAAATTGATTTATATTTTACGTTAAAATGTTGGTTTATATTTTATCATATAGTTTTTGAGCTGTTGCTGCTAGCTAGACTCGGTGTTGCCTTTGGTCTTAATCCATGGTTTTAGTTGTTAAAAATTTACATAACTTTAATCTGAAGCCTTTATTGCCTAAACAACTTGCTTGAATATTCAATTTAAATTATTTTCAAATTTATTTTTAAATGCTTAATTAGTAAATAATGTGCCGATTGTATCTTTTGATATTTGGCATATAACTAGATAATTATTTCAAATATTTATTAAATATTAATTAAGGAAATGATATGTTGCATGGCTGGCCTCGTAAAGATTGGGCAGTAACAATTTACTTTGTTTTTCAAGTATTGTGTTCCTCGCGGAACCTTGTAATAAAAGAAAACACTTTTGGTTTAATTTATTATTATAAAAAACATTTCTTAATCACTTTCCACTTAAAGAGATTAAGTTTTACTATGTCTTTGTTGTATTTTTATTTTGTAATTTTTAGCAGATATTTTTATATTGTTCTTTTCTTTTGAGCCTTTGCCCAGACATTGATGTATTTAATCTTAATAAATGGTTTTTTTTATTATTCTGAAATATTCTTATTTATTTATTATTTTTTTCGACAAAGTAAGGCAGACAAATATATTGTATATAGTGCTAATATTTCTGGAGAATTGGCGTGCGTAAATGCCGTTGTTTTCAATATTAGTTAATAATCACTGATAATAAATACAAACTTTAAGGAATTTCTTAAAAATTTAAGACGCAAAGTTTAAAGATAGCGTGTAAAAAGTAATAGTTTTTATGACACATCAATGAGCATATATTTAAAGCTGATAATTTAAATTATAAATATTAATTATTTAAATTGTGTCGTATTTTACCACACACTCCAAGCAATTTACATCCTACGACAAACTCCTATGTTTATTGTTAAACTATTTTTTAATTAAATTTTGTTTTTTTTTTATAATATAATAAGCGAATTGTTGTTTAATTCTATGATTACGAAAACAAAACTATATATTTATTTATTATTATATTGAATCAAGAAAATCTGTACACTGGGCATTAAAGCAAAAAAGGATATTTTTAACTTGACCACTCAATTGTCTTTCTTTTCCGCTTTTTTTAAGGATTATATTTTTGTATCTTTTGTTTTACAAACCAGTAAACTTTTATTGGAAACATTAATTATTTTATATTAATGTTTTTTTTTTATTCTACATTAATCAATTTTTTAACGATTGAAATATAAAAAATTAAATAAATATAAGTGTTTTTTGTTAAATTGTTTTATTCGATATAAAAATTAGTAAATTTTTAAGCACTCAAAGGCTCTGTGAATAACGAGAAGATATATCTTCCGGACTTTCATATGCAAATAATTGATTTGCTCTATTTACGATGAAATTTATATCACGAATCCTTCTTTTAATAAATTTAATTATCTTTCCTTTTTGTTTAAAAGGAATTCATTTTAACTGCCAATTTCTTTTGAACCAGATATTATTTGTCCGAATTTTAGCAATTTGTAGCCCACGCAAATCATTATCAGTGATGATTTAACTTTTTATGCATATTTTTACTAAATAAAATTTATCATAATTCTAAGGCCCAATCGTTTGTTTTAGGTAGATCACTAATATTTTTATATTTAATAATCAACTTAATTTTATTAATTTTTTAAATTTTAAAGAAATTTACAAAAATATTTGGGGAAGAAGCTCTTATGTTCCTATGTATATTTTAGTGTTATTACTTATTGTGTCAAATAATTTAACATTTGCAGACCGTCATTTTAAAAATGGTTTTATTTAATACTTTTTTAAACACATATTATCGATTGCCAATTAAAAAACAATTATTAATTATTTTATTTGAGCTTTTTTTAGTTTATTTTGGATTATTTAATAATTTTATTAATTTTGAGGTTGAACAAATGGGGGCACGGACTGGCAACACCTGATATTGATTAAAAAATTTTGAATTTAACTAAAAAATTTTTTTTACTTCCAGATTAGTTTTGTAAAATGTAAACTTTGTAGAGCACGTGTATGTCGACGGTGATTTAATCAGATTAGAAGCATGACAAAATGTTGTTGGTAAAAATACATTACTCAATACGACTGCCAGCTTCAAAAACAAATTGATTCGAAAGATTAGTAGTTTATTTTTTATTTAGTTTTATTTTATAAGAATAATGTTTATAATATTGTTTATTTTTATAGTTTAACATTTATTTGTACTCTTATTTGATATTTATTCAACTTCGACAATAGTAAGATTTAAATAAGTTCAATTGTTCAGGTTTCTCCCTGTAACAGGGATTAACTCAATTCAGTATGAAGTAGGAATGAATCGCGATGTAAATGAAATATTAAACCATTTTAAATAATATCTACGTTTTGTTAGTTTTTTATTAAACCTCTTTCTCTGCCCTCGCTTTATTTAGCTTTCTCTTCCCCTCTTTCTCTGCCCTCGCTTTATTTTGCTTTCTCTTCCCCCCCCCCTCTCTCTCTCATCAGTTGCATTCCCTCCCGCTCCCCCGCCCGCATTCTCTTCCCAATTGTGTGTGGTATGTGTCCTCATCATTCGATTGGCACTGACCTTTCCCCGCCCAGCCACACCAATTCAATCATTTTCACATCGAATAGTTGGCGTCCCTTCCAAATGGACCAAAAAATACTAAAATGTGTGTTTCACTGACCCGAATATTTTTGGGGTTTTTATGTTCACCTCAAATGCGTGCCTGGTCAGAAGGCTGTAGGTTAATATTATTCTAGCAACATTTTTTATTTTTGCCTGTCTTTGTCGAAGCGTGATTTTGACCTTTTTTTTAAATTTGAATAATTTTGAAATTATACCCTATTTAAATTTAGAACTTTTTCTTACCAAATTCATGAAAACCATTATTTTTTTGTTTAAAAAAATCTCTAACTAACTAATCATTAAATTCCAAGTATGTTTCGTAATTTGGCAACTAATCGATGGAGTAAAGGCGATACACACAAGTGCCAAATGGAAGGTTATTATAATCGGCGAAACTACAATTAATATGTAAAAAACTAACAAAGAAAACTGAATTACAAATTGGTTCCCACAAAGGCCCATCCGGTTTTCCGATCCCGGATTCCGTACATTTTTTGGCATCAATCCGGGTTAAAATCACAATCAAGGTACCCTGACGTATTCTCGTAAATTTTTGTTATTATCAACAAACAAAGGTGCATATAAAAGTGAGAAACGTATTCATCAACAATTTAATTTAAACAAAATACAAATTATTTTTATGATCTAATACCTTAAATAAAGATGCAAATATTATGCCGTGCGTTGTGGAATTTATCAACAAGCTTTTTATTTAAAAAAATGATGTTTTAAGAATTTATTAATATTCTGAATTTATATGTTGTTAATAGATAAAGAGTAAACTGCAAAAAAATAGACTGAAATCAACCTAAGAATGAATCTGCTAAAAAAGAATTGAAACACTTAAATGTACGAAAGAATAATTACACATTATAATTATATACCTTTTTGTCACTTTTCTACGGAATAATAAGGAAAATACGACAAATATGGCTGCACAACAACACAATAAGCAATGTTAATGGCTTATTTGAAACTACAGTGTGTTAAAACATTAGCGTAAATAATAATAAATGCTTGTAAACTTCTCACAAAATTTTATTTTAAATTATTATAATTGAAAACAAAAACAATTTTGCAAATTATAAAATTTTATACAAATGATAGCCAAAAATGGAAAAAAAATGCAATTAATGAAAAATAAAAAACCTGAAGAAAAATAAAAATTAATTGATATAAAGGAATATAATTGGATTCATGAGCATTTAAATCCTACACCTTTTTCAATAGAAAATCGCAATTGAGTTCTGTTTCCCCGCAATTTAAATAGATTTTTCTGACTAAATTTGTTAAACCTTAGATTTTGTGAAAACTTTGATTATCAAACACTGAATATTACATATAATGATTTATGACTTGGTACCAAAAATAGTAACAATTTATTTTATATGTATTTTAAAAAACAAAATAGTGTAAACAAAATGCAACGAAAAATACGAGACATTAATTCATTTTTTATAGTGTATAAATTAAAATTTGAAAAAGTAAATATATAAATTAGCAAATATTTAACGGCAGCACGAATCCTTTAAAATTCAAGCCAAAATTTTCAGAAAAAACGTGGATCATAAGCAAAAAAACACAATAAAAAAATAGAAATATTTAATTTAATACTTCAGACAAACAAAATCAAATAAACACAAACAAAATGTATGTTCTACAATTGGTGACCAATTCTTGCTTAAATTTTCGAGATTTATCTTCAACAAATCATTACAAAATATAAGTTCCATTAATATCATTCTTTAATTAAAAACAACAATTTTGTTTAAAACATTTCTGATTAGAAATCATATTGAATCCTACTGTTAAAGTTTGCAAAACTCTCCAATTAAAGTTTGCACCGGGGAACGTGGATCCCCGTACGGGAATGGGAAAAATCCAAGAATGCTTTCCTAAAAGTCTTTGTTTTGAACCAAAAATGCCACCCAATGATCTGTTTTATGTGCTCAAAGAGCCGCCGGGGATCCCCGGGTTTCCCCGTCGCCTCCCCGCCCCCTTCCCGGCGGCACCCTAGCTCTATCTATGCCAAATTTTGCAAAAAATTCAAAAATATAAACTTTAAAATAAAAGATAAGATTTGCTTAGATAATTAATTCAAAAAATGAATTTTTAGACACATATATGTTGTAAAAAAAAAAATACATTAACGCCTTTCAAAATTTGCTTTTGATTCTTTCCGGAAAAAATACATTAGCGCCTTTCAGAATTTGCTTTTGATTCTATCCGGAAAAAATACATTAAAGCCTTTCAGAATTTGCTTTTTATATTTCCAGAAAAAATACATTAACGCCTTTCAGAATTTACTTTTGTTGATTCTTTCTGGAAAAAATACATTAACGCCTTTCAGAATTTGCTTTTTATATTTCCGGAAAAAATACATTTACGCCTTTCAGAATTTACTTTTGTTGATTCTTTCTGGAAAAAATACATTAACGCCTTTCAGAATTTGTTTTTGATTCTTTCCGGGAAAAATATATTAACACCTTTCAGAATTTGTTTTTGATTCTTTCCGGAAAAAATATATTAAAGCCTTTCAGAATTTGCTTTTTATATTTCCGGAAAAAATACATTAACGCTTTTCAGAATTTACTTTTGTTGATTCTTTCTGGAAAAAATACATTAATACCTTTCAGAATTTGATTTTGATTCTTTCCGGAAAAAAATATTAACGCCAGTAGTTACAAGCACGGGGGTCCCGTGCTTGTAACTACTAACGCCTTTCAGAATTTGCTTTTTATATTTCCGGAAAAAATACATTAAAGCCTTTCAGAATTTGCTTTTGAACATTAAGCCTTTCAGAATTTGCTTTTGATTCTTTCCGACAAAAAATACATTAACGCCTTTCAGAATTTGTTTTTGATTCTTTCCGGGAAAAATATATTAACACCTTTCAGAATTTGTTTTTGATTCTTTCCGGAAAAAATATATTAAAGCCTTTCAGAATTTGCTTTTTATATTTCCGGAAAAAATACATGAATGTCTTTCAGAATTTACTTTTGTTGATTCTTTCCGGCAAAAAATATATTGCCTTTCTGAATTTGCTTATGATATTTCGGGAAGAAACACAATAATGCCTTTCAGAATTTGCTTTTGATTCTTTTCGGAAAAAATACATTAAAGCCTTTCAGAATTTACTTTTGATTCTTTCCGGAAAAAATACATTAGCGCCTTTCAGAATTTGCTTTTGATTCTATCCGGAAAAAATACATTAAAGCCTTTCAGAATTTGCTTTTTATATTTCCAGAAAAAATACATTAACGCCTTTCAGAATTTACTTTTGTTGATTCTTTCTGGAAAAAATACATTAACGCCTTTCAGAATTTGCTTTTTATATTTCCGGAAAAAATACATTTACGCCTTTCAGAATTTACTTTTGTTGATTCTTTCTGGAAAAAATACATTAATACCTTTCAGAATTTGCTTTTGATTCTTTCCGGAAAAAATACATTAACGCCTTTCAGAATTTGCTTTTTATATTTCCGGAAAAAATACATTAAAGCCTTTAAGAATTTGCTTTTGAACATTAAGCCTTTCAGAATTTGCTTTTGATTCTTTCCGACAAAAAATACATTAACGCCTTTCAGAATTTGTTTTTGATTCTTTCCGGGAAAAATATATTAACACCTTTCAGAATTTGTTTTTGATTCTTTCCGGAAAAAATATATTAAAGCCTTTCAGAATTTGCTTTTTATATTTCCGGAAAAAATACATTAACGCTTTTCAGAATTTACTTTTGTTGATTCTTTCTGGAAAAAATACATTAATACCTTTCAGAATTTGATTTTGATTCTTTCCGGAAAAAAATATTAACGCCAGTAGTTACAAGCACGGGGGTCCCGTGCTTGTAACTACTAACGCCTTTCAGAATTTGCTTTTTATATTTCCGGAAAAAATACATTAAAGCCTTTCAGAATTTGCTTTTGAACATTAAGCCTTTCAGAATTTGCTTTTGATTCTTTCCGACAAAAAATACATTAACGCCTTTCAGAATTTGTTTTTGATTCTTTCCGGAAAAAATATATTAACGCCTTTCAGAATTTGTTTTTGATATTTCCGGAAAAAATACATGAATGCTTTTCAGAATTTACTTTTGTTGATTCTTTCCGGCAAAAAATACATTAAAGCTTTCTGAATTGCTTATGACATTTCGGGAAGAAACACAATAATGCCTTTCAGAATTTGCTTTTGATTCTTTCCGGAAAAAATACATGAATGTCTTTCAGAATTTACTTTTGTTGATTCTTTCCGGCAAAAAATACATTGCCTTTCTGAATTTGCTTATGATATTTCGGGAAGAAACACAATAATGCCTTTCAGAATTTGCTTTTGATTCTTTTCGGAAAAATACATTAACGCCTTTCAGAATTTGCTTTTGATTCTTTCCGGAAAAAATACATTAGCGCCTTTCAGAATTTGCTTTTGATATTTCCGGAGAAACAGAATAATGCTTTTCTTGTGATTCTTACCAGAAGAGCAACACAATATTGCCTTTCGCCATTTGCTTTTGATTCGGTCCGGAATACACAATAATGCCTTTCATAATTTGATTTTGAACATTAAAGCCTTTCAGAATTTGCTTTTATATTTCCGGAAAAATACATGAATGCCTTTTAGAATTTACTTTTGTTGATTCTTTCCGGCAAAAAATACATTAAAGCCTTTCTGAATACAAGTGTTTTCTTTAAATATTTTGATTTGATTAAAACATAAATTTCAACGATTTGTACCAATTTTGTCGCAATTTCTTAATTTCAAATATTTTCGCAGCTCTTTAGAAATGCAATTGTGGCACCAATTCCATATAATTTTATCGTCAGTTTTACTATTTTGAGCATTCGGCCAATTTGAGTCGTTAAAAGTTGAAACCTTTAAATTGTGCCAAACCCTCAACATTTGCTTCTCATCCGACACATTTTATGTGCGACGCAACAGATAGAGACGGATGTTTTCTTTCTCTGCCCTCATTGAACACAAATTATCGATTTTTTTTCTTTCCCTACCGCCGATCAGAGATGGGCAAATTCCGTCAATTTCTCTTTCTTTTCCCAATCTGTTCGACTGCATTTTCTCACGCGTGCGAAGCCGCAACGCGTTGACCCCGCAGGTCGGGAAACCGGATTCCAGGATAGTAACACCACGCCCGGATTGATTTGGGCCCCAGCAATAGTTGCGTTTGGTTCCCTACCCAACAAAGAATTTGGCAATTTTGCCGATTTTCAAATTTTTTGAAAATACAAATTTTTTTGAGAACTTCTGTGGGGTGGGGGTGAGGAAGTCGGCGGTTAGTGTGGGTCGTTTGGGCGAACGAG
>MEIZ01000469.1:0-36411 GCA_001723225.1 Globodera ellingtonae
GTGCAACTATTTTAAAAGCGTCTGAAATAATGAGCAATGAATACAAAATATAAAACACTGCCAAAGTTTTTTTTCATATTATAAGATCATAATAACAAATATTGTGATTTAACTATGGATTTTTAATAAAAATTAATAATATTTCTCTGTTAATTGTTGAACGATTCCCCGCACTGTTAGATTATTTTCACTCATTTTCGACATAAATTAGTATTTTTACGAAAATTTTACATTTCAAGAAAATAGCATTTGAAAAAGAGAGAGTCAGACGTCGAAAGTATGAACATCAACGCACCCTAATCTAAAAATTGTTTTAGTTTACTTTTTTGAACATTTTTTTGAAGAAATAGTGTGATAAAAAGAGAGAGTCAGACGTAGAGAGTAATTGGGACATCAACGCACCCCATCTAATAATTTTTAGTACTTTTCATAAAGTATCAGAAATTGCGGTGATGATTGGCTTTTAGTAGTTCAAATCAGGTATGTATTTGGACCTAAATTTGATTTCCCAATTCCATTAGAAGGTGTTTTCAATTATTTTCACGCATTTTTGACAAAACAAAGCACAATAAGAAGCAAAGAACGATTATCATTAAATAAATTCTCATCTAATAAATGACTTAAAAAATCTTAATCGAAAATTAATAAACTTAACAATAAAATACAGTTTAAAAACGAAAATACTTTATTTTAATATATCAAAACAATGATAAATTGTCAAAAAAAGTAATAAAACAACTAATAAAAAAATAATGAATTCTAAAGGCTTTTCATTAGAAGCTGTTTTAAAACGTCAACAAAAAACTAATTAATAATTATTATAATAATTTGACACGCAAACAACAGTGCGAAAAACGCAAGCGCGTTAGATGTGGGAATTCTACGCATTGTATGGCGCTGCGGAGCAAAGAGGCAGTACGCGTCTCAACGCAACAGATGACAATTTTCGACGTATGGTTCCAAGGGGAGATCATTTAATAAAAAACAAACTCAAAGACTAAAAATAAAAATTTAACAAATAAAATTTGAAAAGTAATTGAATGATTAATAGTGATGCCACAAAATAAAAAGGACAACAAATATCAATGAAATGACAAATGGGGAATAAAAGATAAAAATTTAAAATATTTTAGTTAAACTAAATGGTGCTTTTAAAAAGAAATATGAGAAATGAATGATTAAAAACATTGTGATGGGAGAAAAAATGAAAAGGAAAAAATAAGTATTCATTTAAATGTATTAAATATTTTAATTAAATATTATTTAATTGTTAAATGACGGCGTTTACGCAGGATCACATTACACACAGCGCAAACTAAGTGCTTGGAAGCGCACTATCAAAAAATTTATAACGATTAAATATGGTTTAAGTTCAAAAAATGCCTTAAACTAAAATGAACCAAATTTCAATAACATTAATTGCAGCGGATACAAACTAATTAAACAAAACAAAAATATTATGATATTAACATAACATTCTTTAGATTTCATATTCAGCAACAGTAACAATCTGAATGAATTCGAATAAATTTTTTTTTTGATAAAAAATAAATTTAGCAATTTATTAAAGTATTTCAAATTAATAAAACTTTACACAAAAGTTTTGTTTGCACTTCAAAAGCAAAAGTCGAAAAAACAGAAAGAAGATTAAAAGATAACAAGAAATATATTTTGCTAATATAAATTATTTTATAATGTAACGCAAATAGTTATTTTTGCCAGAGAAAAAATACAAATAAAATTATAACATTTTTTTTCAATAAGAAATAGAAAAAATTGAAGAAGAGTGAAATTAAACAGTGAAAAACAATTATTATCTAAAGCTGAATTGCGCTAAAGTGAACTAGGCTTTCCTTTGATTTCGTTGATTATTAAATTTGTTGGAACTGTTGATTTTTCTAAAAGGATATAGTATTTTTGTTGAATTATTTAAGTGATTTTTAATTTTATAAGACTTTTTTGTGTTTAAATACTCTTCTACAATATATGGTCGTCACTCAATCCAAATACATTAAATTTTTTTTCAATTATGCTAGCTATTTTTTATATAATATAATTTTAATTATTTCTTCGTCAATTAAACTTTTAATTAAATCGCAAAATTTTTTTTTGTAAGAATATATTTTTCTATTATTTGTGTAATATGTGGAAAATCGGTCACAATGGACTAAGCAAGATGATTTCATATAAAGTTGTTTTACAGTTCTTGTTTCGCATCGGCCCCTATCAGTCTATAACAACTTATAAAATATTGAGCAATTCATTCACATAAATAAGAAATAGTTTAATTAATTTATTTTTTCATATATTTATACAGGTGGTCGATGTACCCGTCTATTGAATTCATAAAAGTTTCTCCAATATGTGGTTTCTATCGGCAATATTACTTGCTGTTTATTTTTTATTTTGAATGTTTGCTGTTTATACAATTTCTTCCGTTAAATTCTAATTTTTTTAATCTTTTATAGTTAATATATTCAACGTGCCTTCCAACACCATCTTTGACTGTTTCGTGCCCTTCTGACTTTTAAATTTATTCAATAAAAGTATTCAAAAATATTTGCAAACTTTTATCAAATTTTTCCTTTCATTTAAGATGCAGAATGAAGCGCAAAGCCAACTCCTCAACTTCTGCAATGTTCATTTTTTTAAAATTATTCAAAGATTATATTGTTAATTTTTTAAATAAGAAACCGTTCATTTATTTAATTAAAATATTTTAATAATTAGAACTTGTGAGTGCAGCTTCAATAGTACATCCAACCAAGTTTGCAGATGAGGGGCCTATGGAACAAACGTTTAGATTTGTGTAAAAAAAGTTTGAACAAAAAATCGATATATTCTATGGCTTGGTGCTCATTTTTTGGCGCCTAATTTATCCGAATATTAGTAGCAATGTTTTTGTAATTAATAAAAAAGCAATCAACATTGATAAGCAATAAAATAATGTTAACAATAAAAATGGTTAGAAAAATATTGGAATATATTTATTTATTAATATCTTCAAATTTCTCTGCTTTTAAATTTTTATTTTTATATTTAATAATATAGGTAATTATAATTTAAATAATTTTGAATGTAAATTGTGGCAAACGTGGATCTTCCAACTGAAATTCGGGGTGGGCGTAATTTTTAAAAAAATAAAATGCAACAATTAAGTTTTTAAATTTTTATTATGGTCTTTTAGCAATACTTAATTAGTATTACCCTGGCTATTTCTCCATGGGTCAACATTCTTTTTCATGGGGCGCAGAGTGTTTTTTTGTTGAACAAGTGCTTCGCTAGCTTAAGATGACTTTGTTGTACCCCTTGTTGTTGCCTTATTTATTCATACATTATTTTCCATTTACAATTTTCCTCATTTAGGTTATTTAATATTTCTATCATTATTTATTTCATTTTTTATTTTTTATTGTTTTTTATTTTATTCTTATGTGGTTATGTATAAGAGGATATTTTTGTATAATATATTAGAGCCCATATTGAACAAAATACGATCCATACTTTTTGCGATACTCGAAACTTGACGTCTCTGGCAAACTGCAAAGTTTCTCTCTCAAAGTTCTTTAAAATGCAATTTTCTTTTGATTATTTATTAAAAATTTGCGTGTTCAAAAAATGTCATTGTTTTTAAACTGGTTTTACATGTTTTAACTTTCCCAATTTCTTTAGGTTTAGTTCATCTGTAAGCTGAGTGTTTTATTTATTTTGTTGCAATTTCAATAGCAAATATTTTAGCATTTGCGTGATTATTGTCTTAATTATTGACGTTTATAGTTTATCAACGAACGACTTTCTGGATAATTTGCCTACGAGTAAACTGTAGATGAGTTTCATTTCTGTTTCTTTACTTTCTTAACAAATTCATTTTATTTCATCTGTTACAAAGTTTTGATTTATAATCTTGCCCTTTACATTTGTATTGGATTAGTATTTATCTGCCAACTTATTTAAAAATTTTAGAATTGTTCTTTAATTGGAGCTATTTTTATTTTTTTGAAAATTACAACGAAAGCAATTTAATTATAAGCATTATTAACAGATTAAATTATAAAAGAAACTGGTATTTTATTCGCCAAAATGCCCGCGAAATTTATTTTAATATTATTGTAATTTTTACCGACCAATAGGGTCCCCACAATGGTTTCATTTGTCTAACTCGGGACTTGGCTTTTACAGTGCTCAACATCACAAGGCCGTGTCTCTACTTTATTTTTTCAATTTAAAATATAGTAAAATTATTTTAACCTTTATATCGCACAAATTTTATTTAACTGTCTTTTAAAATATGATAATATTTCTAAAATGTAGGAAATAAAATTATTTCAGTAACAGTTGATTTTTAAAATTTGCCATCCTTTTAATTGTTTGCGATTAGCACCTACATATTAAATATTATATTTTCGAGCATTTTTGATTAACAAAAATTTATATTATGCAACCTAATTTTATATTTAGAATTTAGGAAAAACAAGTTATTTTAAAAATAACAATAATTAATTTTAATATTCATTTTGTATAAGCCACATGGAAGGATTCGTCCGGAGAAAAGCACGATTTAAGAATATAAAGCCTCGATTTGAAAGCCAATTTTAATTATCAGTTTGTACGACATTTGCTTTATTTTTAAGTTTTTTACTAAGCAAAGAGTTTAATTTTAATTGAAATAAGTTTATATTAAACGCAATTATTGACTTATAGCTAAACACGATCTCGAACGGGTTTAATAATCGCTTCAGACTAATGAGCGAAAATAACGCGCTGGTTGATTGATATTTATAATTATAGCCGATAAATTGTCTTGGAGCAAGGTTAATTTACTTTACTTAATAAACATATTTTTAAATGATAATATTATATTGTGTTTTTTTGCTAGACTTGGCTAGGTTTGCTTTGGAAGTCAAATTAAGATTATTTAAAATTTTTTAAAAATGTTTTGAATTTAACTTACTTTTATTGCGTTGTCATAGTCATATTATTGTTTATATCTTTACATTGTTAATAAAAATGTAATTGCTTTTCAGCAATTGAATCATTTACAAAATTAATTGGATTTTAAAATAAGTGAAAGTTGTTAAAAAGTTTGCAATTATAACCTTTTCGAATGTAATCAAATTCATTGATTCATTTAAAGCCTATACAAAAAAATTATTTCCATCCTTTACACCCTATCTATAAACGCATTCATTCTTTTTAAACCAAATCAATATTTAAATCTTAAAAATAATAAATATTTCCTGTGAAAAAACAACACTATAAATTGTTAAAATATATTCATAAAAATTGGATATAAAAAATGATAAAAATATTGAACTACGTTAAAAAATGTCGATTAAAGTCGTTTATCCGATAAAAGGCGCTGTCAGTTACATTATCCAGGGGGGCCGTTTAATAATATTGATATTGGTTTAGCGAAATTTAAAAAATTAATATTACTCAATTAAAATTAAAATGACCAGATTTAAAACTTTTATAAAAGAGACAATTAACGTTTATTATAAATTTATTTTCATTTTACTTAAAATAAGACAAAATTATCCGTACTAGTAGAGAAAAATATTTTTAAACAATAAAAAATTAACATGTTTATAAATCTATAAAAAATAATGTAGAAAACAAAAAAAAATAATCTGTATGCTATTGAAAAAATCATATTGAAACTTACAAAACCCACAAAAATAATTATCAAAGTAACTATTATCTGCAGCTTTTAAAATGTTTTTTTTGCAATTCTTAATTATATGATTTTTGTTATAGCAAAAAATCAAAATTCTTGCTTACAATAACCTTAATTAATCGTTTTTTAATTACAAAATAATAAAGTTAAAATATACCATATCAAATACAATAAATTTAAATTCAAATCTTTGAACAAAAAGATTAAAGGCATCTTGTTTTTTTTAATGAAATTTAAATATAATCACTAAAATTTAACTCTTAAAATGATGTGCAAGTCAACTAAAATTATTTTAAAAACATTGCAGCAAGAGCGTTTAGATCATTATTAATTAATTATAATATCATATAAGAAATATAAATAAATAATTTTTACGAAATCGAGTACGCCGGATAACTCCGAGTTCTTTACAATTTTTAGTTCGTCGGAGTTTTTGGGCATTGTTTTGGCGGCTGAAAGAGAGCAACACACTTCTTTTAGATAAAATTGTATTATATTAAAATTTCAAAAGGATTTTAAAGGTCATTACGCTAAAAATAACAAACATTAATATTTTCATTATGGTCTGACTTTTATATTATACTAAAATAAACCGGGAGCAAAAATAGAGTATCTATTTAATAAAATCGATAAAATAAAAACATTTGACACCAATTTAAAAATTTTTGGAATAATTCCCGAGCCGTTCTAACTTTTGAAGGTTTAAGCATAAACTTTCAGATTAGCATTTAAACAGCTCGTAAATTTTTATTAAAAATTGAAAGTTGCAAAAATGACTTTGCAATAATTTGAAATGATGTTAATTTCTTAAATTAAATTTTAATTACATTTTGTTAGTATTTGGATATCTATCTAAAATTTCAAAACACAAAAATTTAATTCAAAATTCCAAACAATTATCAGATTATATTTTATTAAAATTATATTTAAAACTATATAAAAAATGTCTAAATGACGAAAAATTTATAAATTACATCAAAATTTCTAATTAAATTGCTATTCGAAATATTAAACGAGTTTTCATTTGAAATTAACACCTCTCATATCCTAAATACAAAATAAAAAGCAATACGCAAAACAAAAATCGCTGAATGCGGCCAGAAATTTGCTGAAGAGGCCAAGAATACTTATGCGGTGTTTCGTGTGCCTTGCTATGTACCAAACACAAAATAAACAATTAATTAATTTAACAAATTGAACTCGTTAACACTGCACAATCAGCATTATGTGACTAAAATAAGCCCACACCGGGAATAAATCAATAAGCGGAAATAACAAAAAAAAGGAATCAAAAAAACGGAAATTAATATTATTGAAAACAGCTTATATAACATGCATGAAAATATTTATACAATCAAAATAAACGTGATCAAACCTTTAACAAAAATTAAAAAGCTCATTTTTAATATCAATCTATTATTTAAATGAAATGCAACAAAAACCTATTTAATTTATAAAAATTAAAAGTCGATAATTTGTTAAAATAAATTTAATCTTTGATTTTTTCTACCTGCATACCCGGAAGTGAGTGCTGACAAAGAGGCATCAGAGGATGAAATTGGATAAAAGTTTTGAGAAAATAAATAAATAGTCAAAAATTGATTTAAGATTATTCAAGTTAAAGTGGGAATAACACTAATGTTTTAAAACAAAGATCTTGTTAACACAGATTAAGCGAAGATTGACTTATGAAAACATTTTTAAATTACAATAATTGGCTAAGCTCTAGCCAAAAATAACATTTAAACAAATAATGAATATGCTTAAAAATAAAAATTATTGATAAAATAAATATGGCTAAAATGCAAACCATAGGTTTATTTCTAATAAAATATTGTTTTACATAATTGCTTTAGTTCTTAATTTATGTGCAAAATATTTAAAATAACAGTTGGTACTTTTATTTATCTAATTGATTTGTTCATCTCAGCTGCGGTCATGGTTGATTTTCCGTAATAAGAGTTTGTTCACCAAAAAGTTGCCTGGATGGCATTGCTTTTTTCCAAATTCTATTTCGGTAAAAGCTTATTTAATTTGCAACAGATGAAGTGAGAAATAATATCACAGCAATTTGAAGTCATTACGCTTGACCCTTTTCCGGAATGGGGAAAACTTATGGGCCACTCTGTAGAGGCCCTCGGCGGCTCATTTGTTTAAAAAAAATTATTTTAATTGATATTTGGATTTTTTACCTAATAGTTGTAGTGTCTTTTTATGGCCAAAAGCTGAACTCGTCTTGGAATATTACTTTTTATAACATTGTTTAGGTAAATCTGTTCTTCGTCTGTTTCTTAAATAAATTTTTAAGTACTTTTAATATTTGATCGATTCACATGAAGCTTAGATTTGACCTTTAAATATACATCTATCATACAATTTTTAAAATTAATTCGATATTAACTATCACATTGTAACTTTCTAAAAGAATAATATTAGAAAATAAAGAGGTGTTTTTTACATTTAATAATTTAATAATTTCTTTTATTAGCAATCTTTGTAATCTTTTCAGTTGGCGACATCTATTATTGGACGAATCTAATGAATTTTATTCCGATTCTCAGCAAACATATTTTCGATAATTCAATAATTATATAATCATTTGAGTTTTTGAATAAAATACGTTTATAATTGTATTAAATAAGTTTAATAAATTATCGCGCGTTGTTCGGCTTTCATTCACGCATCTTTGGCCTTTGCTCTCGCTAAACATCTGGCCGTTTATTTTAAAATGTTCTTTTATTAAAATTTTTTCTAAATTACAATGATTGAATGTGTCTAATTTATTTGTTTATTTCTATTGATGTTTTTATTAACGCAATTAAACTTTAATTTCTTAACACTTTTGCAATCATTTATAAAATTTGTTTTATTAATGCTAGCATGAGCACTCAACATTAACTGAGCATCGGCGTGATTGTTTGTCTTTTTATATATTTGTTAATTTTTAATGTTTAAATTTAAAAACGACAACATTTTAGTTCGCCAAATGTTTTGGCATCTCGTTTATAGTGTAGGTGGACTTGGGTAATGAACCCTATGTAAATACTTATGTTTTTTATCATCACTTATATTTATATAAATGGCAAAGTAAATTAAATATATAATTTTTTTTTTTGCATTGGGGACATGTGCTTTGTATCGTTTAAACTTTCTCTTAGATCATTTTTTTAAATTATGCAATATTTTAGTACTGGAATTGGGGTTTGATGCTTTATTTTTCGAAATAATAAGTATAGTTTAAACTTTTATTCGAATTAATTGATGTTAACATATATATATTATTTGAATAACTATGATTTTTAACGTATACAAATTGAAGAACTTTAGAGTTAGAGACATTTTAGCCACATTAATTTGTTTTATAAATTAAATCTTTATTATTATTTTTTTGCTTTTTAAAGTTTTTCATTATTTTCGTTATTTTCTTTTTAAACTTGGTTATCTGTCAATGCTTACATGTATATGCCGTGCTTGTTATTTTTTATTACGGTAAAATTGGCATGCTATCTATAAAAATTGTTGATTGGATTTGTTTAAAATATTCAAACACGCGTAAATATGAAGATTTAATGTATAATTTGGGATTTTTCCATTTAAAATATTTAAAAGTGTTAATAATAATTTTTCGTGTTCATGCCAATGCTCCTTACCTTACTTTATGGTCCATGTTGTTATACTTTTATTCTGGATCGAATATTATTTCATAAGATTTATTAGCTTAAGTTATTTTTTAATAATTTTTATTAAAACAGCGCTCCCGCTATCCCCATAAACGCTTCCATCGTCTTTTACCGCGTCGCGCGCTTGCGGTCATCCAATTAGCCTTGAATGAATTAGGGGCTTATTGTGTATTTATTGTCTTTTATTGCATTTTTGTTAAGAATTTTTATTAAAACATTTCTAAACAGATTATACATCTGTTTGATTAAATATTATTAATTAACTTTTTACTTGATTTTTTGATGATTTTGAGCAACTATAATTTAAAATGCAATTTTAATTCAATCAACAGTAAGTAGCATAGGGGTGATGTTTTTTAAAAAAAGTTTATATATTTGCATTAAAATTTGTTAATTATTTTTTTAACTGATTTAGCAGCATAAATGTCCACAATTGGCCTTAATATTAATCAATTAAGTTTTAATAACTAATTACAAAATCTTACTAATCGAGAATGCATAATTGATTGAAATTATAATTAATTTTTAGCCTTATTTATTTTAAAGTTTTTAAATTTATCTTTGTATTATCACATAGTGTGTTTTTAAAATGCTGCCTGCATCCATTACTTGGTGGTAGTCTAAGCACGCATCCGAAATGAAGATTTTATTATTTTCATTACCAATTGTTTATAATAGTTGTTTAGAAACTATATTAAATATTTATTGTAGTTTATTTCAAGAACTGGTACTTATAAATCGTTTAAGAATATTTTTTATGCTAAAAGAAGGTTAACTGGTGAAGTGCTGATCATTTTCGGATACTGTGTTTGGCATGTAATTTATAAATTTCAGAATTTTCTTCACATATTAATTTTCAAAGTTAGTTATTTAGTCATAATAAATTGATATTATTTTTACTTCCTTTATTAGTTTATAATTAAGACAATTTTACAGTTATTTTAATTAAACCCGTGTGATTGGTCACAACAAAGATGGGATAACATCCAGCAAAAATAGCGGGAACAATCGCTGTGAATTCCGGCTTTGCTTTCTGTATTGCCGCATTCTTTGGATACATGAATTCAATTTTTTAATACATATTTGAATTAGCTTCGTCAAAATGTTTAGAATAATTAATAATTATTATTTTTATTTTAAATTGTTTTAATTAGTTTATAATTTATGCGTTTATATTTATTTGGTTTCCATATTTTACAAATATTATATAATTTCAAACAGATTTGGGTCTGGGGATTTAATTTATTTTTAAAAGAATGCAGATTTAGTTTTGATTTTTTTGGCATACTTGTTTAACTTCATTTAATTAATTGAAGTATTTGAATAAGGCAATCTTTTTTATTTAAATAATGAATAAAATATTTGTCAGCAAATTTATAATTTAAGGGTTATGTCAATTTTCATTGAATTTCACGTTCAGGTTTAAAATGTGGTCGAGATAAAACGCGAATAAACAAAGTAAATTAGTATTAATTAATATGAAATTATTAAATAGTATTAATGGGAAAATCAAAAACAAATTACGAGAAAACGCATGTTCTGCTCATGAGGTTGTGTCGAGATAAGTGCAAATAAACAAATTAATTCACTAAAAGCAAATGGGGCACGCAGTTGCCCTGCAACAAAATAAAATAAAATAAGTACATCTTATTGGGCTTTAAATTATATTTTTATTATGAATAGGTATAAAAGCAGACCTTCTAATTTATGCTGTGTTCTTATGAAATTTCGGAAAAATGCTAGATATGTGCTAAAAGTCACCCAATTCGTCAAATTTTCGTAAAAAATGTTCACTACTTCAATGTTTATTTTGTAATGCTTTTCATGTTGTTTAACGTAGCCGCCACCGCGGCCTCGGGTAGAAGCTTTCCTCGGTTGGAATTGGTGAAAGGCATGTTCATACGAAGAATTGTTAATAATTTGTAAAACTATCTAAAGCGACAGAGGCGTAGAACAGTACAGAGAATTAAATCCAAGATTTATTTATGTAATTGTTTTAATTTTATAATTTTTTGCCAAAAAGTTTAAAATTTTCAGGCTTTTCCGGAAGTTGCTCTAGCGTTAACTGTCTTTTGCATATTGGAACCTTTATAATTGGTAGTAATTTATTATTCAACCATTTTATATTAATTTTAGATGTTGAAACTTTGAAGGGGTTTTTACATTTTTATGGTATTTTAATCGATTTATATCAAATAAAAATGTTTTAAGTATATGTTTCCTATTATATGATATTTTGTTAAATTATTTTAATTACCTACTCTTTTATTTTCATTGGTTTAGGGCTTTTCCCCTCAACCTCAAAGTCCCCGGTTCGATTGTTCGTTACCTCAAAGACGACACATTCATGATGTTTTTAATTTCAGTCAGTCATTTCTCAGATTTAATAATGTTATTTTAATTTATTGGCGCAACGTTTTAATATTTCAAACTTACAATTTTAATTAGAAATTTTGAGTATTTTATAATTTTTCCTCAAGCATTGACATTTTTAATTTATTTATTTTAAATGTATAGTAATGCATTTTGCATTTAAAAATAATTGTTACAATGCTTTTAATGTAACTAATAATAACTTTACATATAAACATTTATTATTGTTTTTATATCTCTTTGAATAATAAATTAAAATTATTTTGAAATACATTTTTTCTGTAAATTCTTTATAATATAATTGATAATTTTTTGGAATTTTTAGATATAGTATCCTTTTACTTATGAGAAAATTTTGCCATTTTTTATTTTTATTTTAAAAGCATCCATTTAAAAAAAAAATAATAATTTATAAACAATGGCAAAATAAAACATAAATGAAATAAAGTGCTGCCCAACAAATATAAATATCCTTTTTGTTATCACAGGTAATGCCCAACAAAAAATTAATTATTCTAAATAGAACACATTGTAAAAAGTCGAGTTAACATGTACTTACGAATTATCATATTGCTTTTAGACTATTAGTTATACCAGGGTTCCGATATGTACTTGGATGCCAAGTACAGTACTTGGAAATAGACCCTCGTACTTACAAATTTAAAAGCGTACTTATTTCCAAGAATGTACTTGGAAAATGAGAATTGGCGTGAGAGTTGAAAAGGTTGGAATTTAATGAAAATATTTGTGTTTTGGCGTTGTGTAAATCAAAATTTGATTAAAAAAAATGGTCATTTTATCAAAAATGCGACCTCTCGAGAACATTGGTTATCATTTAGGTATATTTTCCAGAATGTCTTCTACTAAACGTAAGAATTCCTTCAATCCCGAATGGGAAAAACAATATAATTTCGTCAAACGGAGCAGAAAAGGGAATAGCCATTTCTATTGCGCTTTTTGTCAAAAGGATGTAAATGTTGAATCAATGGGACTTTCTGCCATCAAATCACACGCCGAGTATAAATATCACAAACAAATTGAAGAGGAAAAAAGGAAAAATGCGAACATAAAAATTTTGTGCGGGACAAGTCAACGCCAACCAGGGCAAAAATTGATGGAAGATTGAAAGGCATTGGAAATTCAGGGAGGCCGTTTTTTGGCGGCCATTTTGCATTACGACGTGCACCGCAGGAGCTTGAAACCGAGTCGAACTTGCAGAACAACTTTTTCCTGAAAACGCCCAAGCGGGTGGTCTTTTCGATGAGATATCCATTCTGAACAAAACATTGGCGAGTATTACTGAGGACGATTTTTGCTCGAAAACAACAGAAGAAAGATGGAGGTCAATTTTCGTAGTTGAAGGTGCAACCGAAACGTACAAAAATTTGTACCGGATCGTCAGCGCAGCAATTTCGGTCTGAGCTTTGCAAATTAATATTTTTTGGTTGATTTTTGTTTAAGATTCCGGTTTCGAACGCGTTTATCGAACGAATTTTCTCACTGGTCAACATTCAATGGACCAAAGAAAGGAATTTGCTTAAAGTTGATACGGTCAAAGCGCTTCTACTTGTTACAGTTAATTTTGGGCTCACATGTGGCGAAATGCACCGATTGTTGAGCGGAAACAAGAAATTGTTGGAAAAGAAAGCCATTTGACCAAGAATAAAGCGTTTTTGTTTTTGATATAATGTTAATTTTGAGTGTACTTGGATTCCGGAAAATTAGTCCGTTATGTACTTGGAAATCAACACGTTTGTACTTGGGAATTGTCTTTACCCGATCGGAACCCTGAGTTATACAATTTAATTTATGTTTAATTTTTAATTCTTTAAAATCTGTTGTTAAAGCTGAGCTTGTTGTCTTCGCGACCTGTGCTTTTTTATATATTTAGTATGTTATTATAATTATTGCAGTTTAATTCATATTAATTTCAGAATAATTATATAGGAATATTGCAACTTTAAAAAGAACTGCTTCATTATTTAAATACTTTGCCACTAGATTTCATATTTTTGTTTTTGAGGATTTGTAATTTTTTTATTTTTAATGCGTGCTCTTGCTTCGAATAATCCTCCCTTGTGTAAACAGTCTTTTTATTTCACTTAATCGTTTTATTCCATATGCTAGTTTCATCCTCCCAGCTGTTTCATTACAATGTTAAAGATGTAAATTTTGAATTTGGTACCTTCATAATAAATATTTCACGGTCAGCTGGTGCCATCATGTCAGGGACCCAAATCATATGTCATCTTCGTCGACTTCAAGTTGAACAATAATATATCTTTCGGTTTTACGATTAAACATATGAAACTCTTTTATCTTAAACTAAAATTGTAAAACATTTGTTTTTTAATTAAATTTTAATCTTCAATAACACGCTTGTTATTATTTGTAATTTAATTCCTTTTAACAGATGCGGAATACTTCAAATTTTTCGTTTATCTTTATCGCAGCCTTGCAGATGAGCAACTCGGACGCTTTCCCGGCGATATTTCTGTTCTCGTCCATCCTTATTTTTTACGAAGTTTAAACTGGCATTCTATTTCACCTCGTGTCAAAGATCCGTAGAATTATAAAATGGCTATGCTTTATAGTTTTAAATTCTTATTTTAAGTTTTTAAAGTTAAGAATAAATTTATTTATTAGATTTTTGAGTTTTATTGAATTTTTCTTTTTGTTAAATAGATTCGAATAAGATCTTCTTTTTATATGTTAAGAAATATACAAGAGCTTGAATAATGTTAAGTACAGGACTTTTTGAAAACCGATACTCATGGTTACCGGCGTCGTTTTAAAAAATCAATGAACATAATAACTATAACTTGAAAAAATTATATTTAATTACTTTTTTATTACGAATGCCTTTAATGATCTTCCAAAGACTGATTCGAGGTAAAGGATAACATTTGCAGAAATGGTTTAAAATCCCAATATCAACGACCATGTGTTGCTTTTTAATATGTTTGTTTTTGTTAGAAATCGTCATGTACAGGATTTTCTAACGTTTGGCTTGACAACTTCCAACAATTTTTATTTTAGAATTTCTTTGATAGTTTTTATTTTTAGGGTTTAGTTTTAAAATTAATACATTTATAAAAGTTAAGAATTATTTTTCATTTGTTTATTAAATTTACCATATGGCCTAGGGCCAAATTTCACGACAGAAAATGCGTGCCCACAAATGAATCCGCTCAGAAGTAAGCAGTCGTAATTTTATTTTCCAGACAGCGGGACTAATAAATGCAATATAGTCGACCAAGGCGTCTTTCGCCATACTGGAGCTAACTTTCTTCAAATAGATTTTTAAAATATCAAATAGACTTTTAAATTAATTCATTAATTTATGATAACAATTTCCTGCCACAGTTGAAGTGCTTTGCTTCCGCGTGACAACATTCTTCGTTAGTCCATGACCGTATGAACTTCGGAAAGAGCGAATGACTTTTGTTTCATTGTAAGCAATTTAATATTTACAATTATCCCATTCTCATGTTTGATTATGTACATTTTAAGTTTTAGAAAATAAATGGTAATTTGGTTTAAAGAACAGCCTTATTTTAAAGTGGCTGAAATTCGGTAGACATTTAAAAGATTCTTAAAGCAATTAAATGTTGAACATTTTAAATTATTTATATAGTTTTTTGTGGAAATTTATTATCTTTGCTCTTGTTTATCAAAAGAATCATCGGCCCTCGTTTTACCTTTTCTTTCACATTTCGTATTTACGTTATTAAAATAATGAATAGTTCTTTCTATAGATAAATATTTTTCATTTGCTCCAACAATTCCGACGCGCGATCGGCTTGCAGAGCAAAGTGTAGGAAAAGCTCCCTTTGGGGTCACGTTCTTGGTCTGTGATTTTGACACGCTAAACTCGACAATCTGTCCGGCTATGATATTTCCAAAATTTATTTTGGTATTTAATCATTTTAAAATTTAATTGGATGTTATAAATGATAAAAGCCGTGATAATTCCAAATAATACTTATTTGTTTAATGATAACGCCCTTAGCTTTTGATAAAATATTTTAGAAAATGAAAGATTTTGCTTTTTTTAATGGAGCTAATTTTTTATATTAACATTATTGCTGCAATTGGAGGGCTATATGGGAATACCACAGAATTATTCCGTGCCTTTTGTTGATTGAATCAAATAGCTCTCTCAATACTTTATTCGGACTACAGTTATTTGATAAAATTCAAAAACATTTTTGCGTTCTGCCTTATTCCTCTTAATTTATTTTTCATTTTTTAATTTGTTGCGAAGAGTTAAACTGTTGCAGCTTTTTGATTACTAAAAAGAGGATTGATTTATATTTGGGTTTAGTTATAAATAATATAATATTTATTTGTTACTTAAGCCATATTTTGAATTTTGTTTTTTCTTTCCTATATTTGATGTTAAAGGATCAAACATGCCGCATGCCGTTGATTTTATAGTTTGTAAAGAAAGCAATTTAAAATTAAAATAAGTTGGTTACTTATAGTTAGTTATTTGTTACATTTAAAAACTTTCTGTTTTGTTCCATGTTTAAGAAATATTTTTTCATTATTGTTATTCAATTGTAATTTATTAAAATTATTATTTAATAATACATTTTTATTTTTCTTTATAAAAAAAATAATTTTGGTTATTTCACAAAAATCATTTTTTGCTTTTAAACTCACTGTTTTTTATTTAAATTTTAAATATTTTTTTATCTCAACAAGCTTTATGATAGGAACTGCTTTGATTTCATATAATATCTTTTAATGGAAATAATTTTCTTGTAATTTTTATCCCGAGCGCATATTATATTGTTTTTTGAAAATAAACTTTTTAAATATTTTATTGCGTTAACCTGCATAAATATCGGTGTTATAAATCAATTTTTTCCTTAATTTCATTTTATTTATGCCGTTTGGTAGGGACTTTAAAAGATTTTATAAAAAAGCACTTTAAATTGAGTATATAGATTTGTTAAACGTGAGACACAATAGTTTATTAGTTTAATTGGTATTAATTTGTAGAAACTTAATGTTTTAATACGATAGTGATAAATACACGGCACATTTTTTGTCCATACACCTCCAATCCTACTGAACAATCAAACCCACTAAAATATTGATTTATGATTCGCATTTTTTCACAGAACAAAGTTAGGTTTTTATTAGCGAAACTTCTTCATAATTTTTCTAAATAAATTACAATACGCTTTTAGAAGGACTTGAATCAAAACGAATGAGCTAAAGGGGGGCATAAGTAAATCTTTCACCAAAAGTTTATTTTTCATTTTTTTTGTATAAGTTTCTTTCTTTAATATACTAATTATTATATTAAATTAGTAACCTAAAATTTATTTCGTGATCGTTGTTTCAAATCTTATTAATTAATGCTTCCTTTTTTATCAGTAATACATGTTCATAAAAATTATTAATCAGTTTTTTCCTGACTTGTTGATGCTATTTTTATAAGTATTTTTTTTAAGATTATGAACCTTTATTTTATTTTTGTTTTTTTTTAATAAAAAATTGTGGTCCCGTTACTTTTTAGTATAAGATTAAAAAATTTCATCATCTTTTGCCAGATCGTTTAATTCCTGTACAGTACATCAATGCTTTTAATCCTGCATGCTTTTTGAATTGAACGATTTTTTAAATTAAATTGAAAATATTTATTTAAATATGCGCATCCGACGAGTGTTATTGAATTGTCTTCCAATAATTCAAAGGGCGTTTAACTGACTTTTTGTACCAGCATTAGTCTTTTAAATAATGTGTGCATTGAATAAAATATCAATTGTTTACTATCAAAGTTATTTATTTTTTATCATAATTAATTTTTTTTAAACATTAAGGATGTTGTGCTATAAAGATGTTATTTATTAATGTTCGCTTTTACCTAATTGTTTTTTAATTTGATTTTAAAATTAACTTTGTGTCTTTCTCGCAGCGGCGTCTTTGCTGTAATGATCTTTTTTTCAAAGTTGTATACCTTTGAAATTTTAAATTCTTTTATTTTATAATCAATGATTTGTAAGGCTATAATTAATCTTCAAATGAAACTGTAAAATTCGCTCTTGATGTTCAAGAAATTCGTCATTTGCTGTGCTTGCAAAAATTACAAGCTCTGCGTTAGTAAAGTGCTATATTGCAGAACAGTATTGCTATTACTCCAGTCTTGTTCTTGTCATAGCGGATTGAATACCCAACTTCTTTACCAAGCTTAAGACAATGGGGAAATTAGCTTTTTATTTTATTTTATTACCACAACATCCATCTCTTCCGCAACCCTGAAATTAAATTATAATTTAAGTATTTGTCGCACTTTTCTACATTATATGGGGAATTTTTTATTTAATTGATTTTAATTTTGTCAAACTTTGAGTTGGCCAAATTATATTACACATTTACAATTTATAGTGAACAATTTTAATGAGAGTAACGCATATGTTTTGCATGTTGTGCTTATTACCTTGTCTTTTCTAATAATATTTACTAAAAGTTATTGAGGCAAATAAATTATGTTTAAATCGAAATTGAAATTATTTTATTTTAACCGAATTATAAGAGAATAAGTGTCGGGCAAAATTAATGTATATATATTTATTAAATAAAATAAAATAATGTTATTAGAGTTTATAACAATTTCAAAAATCACACTTTCTTGTTTTCCCATTCTAAAAACTCTTTAAAATTATTTTTGTAGAATTCTCTATATTTAAAATAATGTGTTAATTTAAATCTTAGTTATATTAATAAAATTTATTTATTCACTTTATCATGCTAAAAATTTTAATGTGGCCAATTTCTTATAAAGCTGCGTGGGAAACAACTGTGTTGACCTTTGTAAAAGCTGGGATTTTGTCAGAATAGACTTTTTAAAATAACATACGTTATTACAATATTGCGTTGAGTTTAAAAAATGTTTTAGTTTCACGTCAACTTTTTTGGCTAACAATGGGATTGTCAGGGAAATAAGATTGGTTTATATTTTAAAATGTGTTAAAATTAAGAAAATTGTTAAATTTATAAAAGTTAATTTTTAGTTTGAAAGATTTAAAAACTTTCGTTTGGTTTGTTTTTCTTAACACTCATTAATATTATAATTATAACTTTAATCAAAATAAGCATTTTTATCTTAAGCGTAACTTATCTCCATGAACTTGAAATTAGCTATTTTTCTCCAATTTGATTTTTATCTTGAGATTTATCAAGTCAGAACACAAACAAAATATTATAAAAATAAATTAACATATTGTAGCTTATGTGTCCGTGATGTCGTGATTGCCAAGCGCCCTTGAAAACTCGATTGACAAAACTTTAATTATTTGTTTTAATAAATTACTTTTTCATATATTTCCTATTTGCTAATATTAAAAAGGGTTTTAATAAGTATTTAAATAAATAAAACTAAAAAAATGTATTTTTTTTATTATTTGCACTTGGTAGATTTGCCCATAAGCCGTCGATGCATAAGTTCCAGTCAAAATAACGATTATTTAAAATATATTTATATTCTTATTTTACACGCATTTTTTCCCATCTTGCTTACGAACCCAGTTTTGATACCTATTTTGGCATTTTTTRTCAATCCTAGCACTAGTCATTATCCATTAACTATCATAGTTTATCATTATTTATTAAAAATTTTTTAATTAAATATTGTTATCGATTATTTTTTCTCGCGTCTTCAACAAAATTATACGTGTTTTAGGGTGTAAAAATAATTAATTTTAAGCGAATAAAATTATTCATTGAGTTTAATGAAACCCTTCACTCACTATCAGATTTAGCGGTCAAACGGGTCAATCAATCATAATGATTTTTGGGTAGAGTTTAATTTAATCTTTTTTCTCACTGAATAAATTGTTTTTATCATTTTACAATACAATTATTCTTTTAAAGTCGTGATAAGTAGATAGGTTATGCTTTGGTTTCTGCTTTATCTTTTTGACTGTTTTAGCATTTCATGTATAATAATGCTGTATATTTTATATTGTTTTTTCAAAAACTGTGTCTGTAGATTAGGCTGACACGATGGCGCTTCGATGGGTGCTGTCCCAGTGACATAGTCGGTGTAGCTTTGGCGAACTTACCATCGGAGTAGTAAAGGTATTGCTTTGCACGTTTTGGTTTTACAAAATATTGTTTTTTATGAATTAACAATTTAATTTATTTGATTTGACAAAAAATGTTGTTTTATAAAATAAGCAGTTTGGCTAATTTTGACAGATATTTGGAATTTTTTTCGTTACTTTTCACATTATCTTTCTTTATTATACAACATAACTGAATTAAAACCTATTGATCGTAAGAAGGCATGTAGTTCACTAAATAAACGATCGTTTGTCGGATGTATTTCAATATATGTAAAATATCTATTTTTTAATTTGTTTAGGTTTAAAATGTTTATTGATTTTTTTATACTATTTTTTGGAATTTATAATATTTTCATTAACTTGGGTTGTATATTCATAAATTTGTTTTAAAGATCAAATTTGATCTTGATTTCAATTATATATTTTATATAAAATATCGATGTTGTATTTACCATGAATTTTCGTGTTCATGGTAGCCGCCCCATCCGTCGAACCACCCGCCTGCCTTCTTAATTTTTTAAATTTATTTAACATTTTTTTTWAAAAAATACGTAATACATCAGTTTGTTTAAGATGATTGGGAGAGAGAGAGAGATGCTTGTGTGAGAGAGAGCGGCTGCCCAATTAGCTGCATATTTAAGAAAATGTATARTCTTAAAAAGTTACGCTGTGAAACTATTTTGCATTTATTTAGGTTTACTGTAATTAAGCAATATTAATTCACTTTAGATTAATTTTATACATTTGTACTTATCTGTTAGTGCAGCGTTTATATTTCTATTATTATATTAAATTGTAGTCCACAGAAGTGGACCGCGCCTTTTTAATTTAATTTTTCTATAACAACTTGATTTTGTTGAATAAAGATAATAAATAACATTTAATTTATAAATTAATAAATGAAATATTTTGCGTCTATAACGAAAAGTTTTTGTTTTCTGTTGTAAAAATTCTTAAATTTTTAAATTTAATCAATTTAATCCTTGATTTAATAATTAAGGTTTTGAATTCTGTTCTTCTTCCACCAGGCCGAGCAAAGAAAAAGACTAGAGTTTAAGGCAGGGTGCGCATTGAAATTTTTCAAAAAAAAGGACATCAAGGGTAAAAAAAAAGATTTTGGGGTCCGAAAAAAGGACATTTTACAAAATGTTCAAAAATGCAGTAAAATCTTTATTTTTGGCATGAAATGTACTTTTTTAATCATATTTCTCTCCACCAACAATTTTCCTCAACATTTGGGGGGTTGGAAATTGCTCCTTTGGATTTTCGAAAATTTTGCCGATTTTCGATTTTCAAAAATGCATTTTTTTTTGCGAATTTTGCTTTAGTGGGGGGGGGGAGGCGGTGCCGATAGGCGCCGCCGAGAAAATTTTTGAATTATTGACTTAATTTTGTTAAGGAATTTGCAACCAAAATTTAAAAAAATGGCCGTATTTTTTTAGACTATTAGCAATGGGAAGGGCCGGCGGTGCCGATAGGCGCCGCCGGGAAAATTTTTGAATTATTGACTTAATTTTGTTAAGGAATTTGCAACCAAAATTTAAAAAAAATGGCCGTATTTTTTTAGACTATTAGCAATGGGAAGGGCCGGCGGTGCCGATAGGCGCCGCCGGGAAAATTTTTTGCTCTTCGACTTAATTTGGTAAGAAAATTGGTCCAAAAATTCGAATTATCCTGAAAATCAGTACAATAGAATTTGGATAAAAATGTAAATATTGTTACATTTTGGACATTTTTTAAGCAAAAATTCGAAAAAGAATGCGAAAAATGTTTCAAAATTAACAAATTTGGCAATCTGTCTAACGATTATTCAAAATTTCAACAAAAATTCTTCAAAAAGCTCCAGAAATCTCAAATAAAGGACAAAAAAGGACGTGTACCCCAAATAAAGTACAAATCTTTAAAAAAAGGACATTTAAAATTTTAAAGATTGGGGTACCTCAAAAAAGGACAAATCTTTAAAAAAAGGACAGATGCGCACCCTGGTTTAAGGGCAATCTAAAACCTACTTGTCACATAAATCGATTTTCCACATTGTATTAAAAAGTAAATAATATGAAATATTTATATTTGTAATAAAAAATTCCCTTTTTTATTTTGAATTTGTTTAATGCTTTAGTAATTTTTTTACAATATCATCATTTTATTTAGTAAGACTGATTATTTTTTTGTTTATATGGTTTTTTATTTTAGCTATTTATTAGATCGTGAAGTTTGATGTGCAAATTATATGTGATATTGCTTGACCAAAAGGCTTGTTGCCGAAGTAGTTATTGACAAATACACTTCTTCTTTGATTTAGATAAATTAATGAACAAATACATTAGTCTTACGTGAAATGTAATTCAAAAATATTATTTTATTGCAGTTAAACCTAAATGGTGCTGCAATGAATTTTTTTAATTAATAATTACACTTTAAGAAAAAATCCAACTGGTTAATTATTGAAACTTAATTTTAAAATCAAATTCATAATAAACCATAATAATCCTTTGAAAGGCCTCATCCACAAAACAAAACAAAAAATCAACGGAACAATGTTTTATAGCAGGTGATCTAAATTAATAATCGAGAAAAGTCATAACTTCAAATAAAATAAGTTTTTATAATATTGATTATTTCATAAATCCAATTTATAGTTTAAAGCTTTTAAAGAGCATGAAGACGTGATTTATAACCTGAATAAAAGTTAAAAACTAAAAACATAATTATTACTACGTAATTTATTAAGCAATAAAATGAAGTAACAATATAAGAAAAAAGTTTCACAATTATCCAAAAACCGTTAATCTATTTAACAAAATCGCTAATAATCCAATCTGATGGGCTGTTGCCAACTTCAACTAGTTTAAAGTTGTCTCGTGCGTATAGCAAAACAAATTTTGCTATGTTTCTACGCACAAATGATTTGATGAATTTTAAATTAATATAAATTAATAGACTTTAATCAATCGACTGTTTTGTGAGTGGGTATTCCCAAGGGCCGCCCGGTGTTGTTACCGCTTAGGTGTATGTTGTTTGAAAAACTTTTATTTAAAATTTTATATCAGAGCACATTTTTTGTTATCATCCTCAAGGGGGGAACTTTAGTTAAAAGTTGCCACTTTTCAACGCTCTTAAGAATCGAACATTTATTTAACCAAATTTTCGGCCGAAATAAGAAATACATGTTATTTGATTCAAATGTATGAAAAAAGTGTATGTGAATTAAATTCAAATTATATGAAAAAACTATAATTATTTAAAATACCAAAAACCAAATTTGATAATTACCGAGACATGTTTACAAGCCAATAAACATAGAACCCGAGCTATAATCCATTTTTGCTTAATTTATGAAAAAATGTAAATACCTTAACTCCAAAATAAAAGAGTCAATAAATCATTATTTGTAAACACAAAAATTTAAAAGCCGATTTTGATGATAGCGCTCGATAGAAAAGATTTGGCCCAACAAACATCGTCATATTATCAAATAAAAAAGTTATGGAAAAATCTCAAAGGTTACAAACAAAGTTAGCAAATAAAATAAAACAAAATAAAATAAATAAAGGTTGATAAAAATGTTTATTAATTAATTTTGACAGATTTCTAAAAAAAGTGTTATAGATTAAAAGCATATTTTCAAACAAATCAACTAAATTAAAATACCTAAAATAAATCAAGCGCTTAAATATATACAAATTATCAACGTTATATGTAATAAATATTCAAAGGTATCAAACGAATTTTTGAATAATACAAAAATAAATTTAATCAAAATAATTTGAATCCTTAAAATAGTCACCAAAATTGGAATTAAACGTTTTTATTTCATTTTCTTTTGTTAATGACGATTTTCAACAACGCCGATGTTTTTTTCTGCTAAACGTGCAAAAAGCAAAAAATGTATTTGGATTATATATAAATTTGAGATTAATTAGTTCTAATTGGTTTAATTTTAAAGCTATTAATTACACGGATTACCAATGTTGTTTTGGGAGATTTAGTATAGGATTTTGTTTTATAAAATTCGTGCCAAACAAGAGTCGACTGAATACAGCGTAATTTATTCTTTTTTATTATAATATTAATAAAATTTAAATAGGAATCACATCTTTCCCAATTTGCACGCATTGTACCTTGTACTAAAATTCATGATATGATTGGCCCTTCCTTCGTCTCAAATCTTCTATGGCTTGTAGCAGGTTTTGCACGTCGAAATTTTGCGATATATGTAAGAAGTAAAATAATGTAAAGTTTATTATGTTTTTTAAATTAAAATTAGCGTTGAATATTTCATTTTAAATAATGTCAAAATTATCTTAAAAATGAGCTTTTTAATTTTTGTTAATAATAAAATATTTTTTATTAAGTTGCGCCGTTTATAAAACAACAAAAATTTACAGTAATTACTTTTATTTTCTTCAGCAACCCATTTATTTGTTTTTTGAGCATCTGATTATCAATCTAAAATTTAATCAATTTATATTTAACATTGTATTTTTTTAAGTGATTTTTCATAAAATTAGGTTTTTATTTTTAGTATTTTTTTAACATTTCTAACTAATTAAACATTCGAAATGTTTTTTTAAATACTTGCGCGTGTAATTTTAAAATCTGTTTAACATATAAATTACAACCGATAATTCTATACCCTAGAAATACAAAGATTCATGTAATACCAAAGCAAAAACAACAATTAATATCTTTAAATAACATTTTTTATTATTATAAAATAGATAATTAAATAATTAATCCATATATAGAATTTATTTTGAGCTATAATATTTATGTTGAGCTACATTTTGTATTTATTTCATTTGACTACAGCGATGATTTCGTGCGCCCGCGGATCAGTTGTATCGGCCGATTCCGTTCATTTAGCTTTTTTGGTGAATTTTTTTATTTATTTAATTTAATTCAAAGAGTACATTTTAAAATTTTGGTTCAAATAATTTTTGACAAATAAATAGCTAGCTTTACATGAGCACGTTGTCCAATTAGCCATTTGTCATGTTACCTTTTTCTCTTGATTTCTTCAAGGTTTCCATTTTTGTAATCAGTTGTTCGCCCTAATTTGTAAGCTTTTTTTGCATTATTTTACGATATATTGAGTTAAGATTATATTGTTTTGTTTATTTAATTTCCTTTATTCTTTTTAAAAATTCCGCTTCTTCCTTTTTATCAATCAATCTTTATTTGTTTTTCGTTTGAACAATAACTTTACGAAGACATCGATGTAATAAAATTTGCTTTGTTTTTTGTTATATTCTGCAACAGCTTCAAGTTTTGATTTGAAGTCAGCAGCATCGAAAAAATGTAAATTTAGTTTAATTAAAAACAAACTATCTATTAAAATAAAATAAAAAATCAATTGTTTTGCAAGATAAGAAAAACATAATCGGATATTATGTAAAATCTTACTATTTTTAAATAATTGTAATACTAAATAAGAAGAAACCAATAATTAAATAAATACCTTAATTATGAATTTTTAATTTTGAATAAAACTGAAACAGCGCCAATAATTTAAAAACCAGTCAATTAACAAAATAAAATTAAATAAGATAAGAAAACAAAAAAGTCTTCAAATAAATTAAATTGAAATTGCATCAATTTATTAATTTGTTTAAAAAGCATCACTCGGATTGCTTTATTATGAAAATACTTTGTTTTTAAACTTTTAACAAATAAATATAACTTTCAGCACTGATTGGATATCCTTTATTGCATCACTTCTTCAAACTTTAATATCATATTACAACTTTATGCTACGAATTATTTAGTAAAAATTAATTGGTTATATATTATTATTATATTATGGTTTGCATTTGCAGTATAAAAAGACGAAATGGGAAGTTTTTATGGAGATTTTTTTGTTAAAAGTTGAAATTCGCAGAATATTCCCGCACCAAAAGTAAACTGACAAGGCTTAAATTGAACATTTTTATTTTATATATATCAAACAAAATTAGAAAGTTTATTTTGACGATGAAAAAAGTATAGATATTTTTGATTTTACGATTCATGAAACGCATCTTTTTAATTTGTTATCATTTTTAATAATTGTTGTCTTATCAAAATTTAATTAAAACACAAATAAATATTGTATATAAAATGTAACTTTGTAAAAAACAAATGTTAAGCGATAATTAGTTGCGTGCAGAATGTATTTTATTTTATTTTTAAACGATTTTGTTAGCCGTTTTTTGCTATTTTTTAATTTGCTCAAATTATTTGTAGAGCTAATCTTGCCAATTTTTAAAATCATTCATAATATTTTATTTTAAACATTTTCTCATTTATTATTTCAAAATAGATTTTTTGGTATGATTCATGCGCATTTGTAATTTTATTATTTTTGATGTTTTGCAATTTTTTAAAATTTAAATTATTTATTAATTATTGAATGATGTTTAAGAGTACGGGCATTTAGGTTTATTTTAATTTATAAACAACACTAATAAACAATGAATATTTATTTGCATACAGTTTTCCGGAGGGGTTTTTTCACTTTCAAAATTGAAAAATGTGCGCGATATTTAATTAAATTCCTTTTGAAAATTAATAGAAAACCAGCTCGATTTTTTATTTTAAAACAAAAAGTTTTAATATTTCTAAACGTTAGAACCGCGTTTAAGTATTTAATTAGTTAAAAAATAAATGAATTGCTCAATATTTTATTATAATATTTTATAAGTTCTTCGTTTGGATCATTGAATGTCAGCGATTGATTGGACTATCAGCGAAATTATAAAAAATCTTCTGAATAGTTATTAGAAAAATGTTGAAACCGGTTTGTTAAAAAAATTTTAATTTTAGCTTGACCTGTGTTTTAAATATTTCTTATTTTACTTTAGAAATGAAAACTTTAAACCATAAGTTTTGCAGTTTTATATATATTCGTAATGCTTAACTGAGGTTAAAGAGAATATTTTTTATACGAATTCCTTTTCATGATTTTTTAATTAGTTTTTTGAAATTATAATTTTGGCGTTTTAAGTTGTTTAAATTAGCGGAAATTATCGGCAGATTGTATAAGTATTTAAAGTTGATATTCATATTTGATTTTGATATTTGTGTAACTTTGAATATTTTGACGGCCATTCTCGACAAGATATTATAGTCCTTATTTGGCATTTAAAGTTTCTTAATATAATACAATGTCAAAAAATTTAAACATATAATCTTAAAATTAGAAAAATATTATTTTACTATCAAAATGGATAGAAAAATTCAGCTAAACGAAGCATGAAATGGTAAATAATTTTATTAACAATATATAACGATTTAATTAACAAACCTTTATTTTGACAAATTATATTATTAGCTGAAATTCTAGTTTGGCATATTCTGGTTTTTCATTAAAATATGTGTTTTTAATCTTTTTTAAATCAAAGATCTATTTTAAGCTTTTAATAAGTGATTTTTTAAAAATTTGTTTAGGTATCTTTACAAATAATATATGTTTTTAGATTTACATTGTTTTAATTATTAGTATCAACATATGGTGAAAAGTAAAAAAATTTTAAATTTACGACGTCTTTTTCTCGTATAAATCCTCAGCGTCTAATAATTGAATTTCATTAATAAAATTAGGGTGTTTTTTATTTATTAATTAAAGTGTTTTTCTTTAATTTTAATTTTTTTTGTGTTTAACGCCAAAATTCGATATAAATTTTAATTTTTCGAATTAATATGGTCCTTTACACCCAAACAAAAAAATTTAAATAGTCAACTTATAAATCAATTTTAATTTAACAATATAAAAATATTTTCAAATACTTTCAGAGACGAGTTGATTGTTTGATTTTATATTTGTGCCGGTTTTAATTTCATTACATGGTTTGTTTTCCTATTAAGACATCGTTTACATTGTAATTTGGGATAAGTCTAAAAATATGCAAGACACTTGGTTCTTTTATATTGGAGTTTCATTTGCAACTTTAATTTGGGTATGCTTTAAGATTTGGGGATTTATTTTATTATAGAATGTTACTAATATGTCAATAAATTAATACATTGTATTTATCAATTAAATTTTACTTTATGTTAAATTTTCAATAATATTAAAATATAATATTTATATAGCAATATTTGATTCAAACTATTTTCACGAGCCCTCGGTTGCATCCTGGCTTGTGTGCACTCTGCAAGTTCTCATTTGCTAAAAACTATCGTTATTTACACTTCTTCATATAATATTTGTTCGTCACATTTGATTTTTGTCGTCTTTACTGTATAATTTCTTTAATGCTTTAATTATATTAAAATAAATAAAAATTGCTACGATCGGCGAGCCTTTAAATAAACTGGGCATTGCTTTCTTATTTTCAAATAAATTTTGTTTATTACTTGTATTGTTTAAATTTATTTGTACTTATAGATAGGCTCTAAACGTTTGTTTAACTATATTTTCAAACAATCTTTGATCTTTGTTTGATTCATAGTACATATTGATAATTTTAATAATTTTTAGTACATTTATCACATTAATTAATATTTGTCGATTGATAATTTATCATAAACATGCTTATTGTTTTATTTAAATGGTGTTCTTTAAACTATATTTAAGTTGAAATTGTAAAATATTCTCTAATTGTTTTAATTGTTCGCCTTCGTCTTCTATCCCGGGCAATTTATTGTCGTTACATTCGAATAATTTATCATTTTTATTTATAATAGTATAGAAATTTTGATTTAAGTCTAATTTTTTAAAATTGATTTTGGTAAGTATATTCTTAATTCATTATGATCGTATTTTGCTAATTTTAAATGTTTAATATTTTTTATATTGGTTGCCTTGTATCTATTTTTTAACTTTATATTATTATAAATAAATATAGATAGATCTGGCTGTAAAGGTTGTGTTGTCGGGGTTTTGTTTTTTCCAGTCATAATTTTAAATTTAATAATTATAAGGGAGAATAATTTCACTACCAGTGTGATCTTGAGCACAATTTAGATGATCGGGACTAGGGTAGGACAGTACCGGTTAAACGGTTACGAAACCGGTTACGAAAACCGGGTATTTTGGGAAATTAACCGGTTACGAAAACCGGATCTTCAAAATCCCGGTTAACCGAAAACCGGGTACCCAAACCGGCAGTTTAAGCATTAAGCACCCCTAGTTATTGGACTTTTTTGGTTAATTTAAATGAATTTTTATTCAATGAAAGTGTGGCTCAGCGGTTAAGCGCTAACTTATTCATCGGACTTTCTACTCCCTGATTGGAAGTACTTTTTATTTTTTTAATTTAATAATAATAAGTACTCCTTTTTACAAAAAAAACATCACTCAGAAACCTTATAAATGGTGATTTTTTTGTTGAAATTTTAGACACATTTTCCTAAGTGAACACTAAACCTTTATTTTTTCCCGGAGGTAGACCTCTCACATTCTTAAAAAGCTTCAAAAAATTACCGTATTTTTAACTTTTGGTTGACAAATTTAGTCAATAATTCAAAAATTTCTCGGCGGCGCCTATCGGCACCGCCGACCCCCAAACTTGTATTCCTGATCAACTTTCTTAACAAAAAAAATGCAAAAAAAAAAAAACTCAAAAATGCATTCATAAATTAAAAATTTATTGGTTCCGAATTCTTAATCTCGACTCTCACCCAAAATTAAAGTCTCGATTCTACTGCTCGAATATTTTATTTAAAGTTTACAAAAATTACTTAGTAAATTAATGAAATTAAAATATCTTTTTTATTTTGAAGGAAAAATATTTCAACGTTTTTCAGAACTGAACAGATCCAAAAAAAGTTGGAACAGTAAAACACTGGTCATAAACCGAAAAAACCGGTCGGTTAACCGGTCAAAAGTTTTAAACCGGTTACGAAAACCGGGTATTTGAAAACCCGGTTAACCGAAAACCGGGGGTACCGGTTTTTAACCGGTACTGTCCTACCCTATCTAAGACAATTAAATATTAAAACAAAACAAAATTAATAYTCCTTAAGAGGAAAACTCAGTTAAAGAAAAACAGAAAATTATTTTAAGAAAATCATAAAAGAACGACATGGGTTCCCGATGGGACAAAATATTGCTATTATCTGAATACTAATTATATTAACAAAAGAAATTTTCAAAATCAAATTTTTCTTAAGGAACAATAACAATTTTAAAGACTGATTAATTTTTTTATATTTGATTTGCTTAGTAATTCCGGACTCCTCCTTCGGCGTCATTTTTATGGAAAAATTTTCTCATCAGAATTCTTTTGGCATATTTAATTCATTTGGTAAATTTTTTAAACTAACAAAGAAGTGCGTTTTTTATTTAAGAATTTATTTTTGATTTTGTTGTTTTGAAGTAAAAAATGCTTAACGCATAGCTTTAATACACTGAAATAATTTTTTTTAAATTTAAATTATTGGTTTATATTTTTCGCTTTTCAAAACATTTTATCATTTAAATTTTTATATATTAAATTAAACAAAATTTCTTAGCATCAATACAAAACAATGAATTAACAAAATAAAACAGACTTTGCTGCTTATGTTAAGCTAAATAAGACTTGAGAATTCAATGTGTTTATAATTTATATGTCAATCAATTTAAAAACTTAAACATATATATATTAACGTACGCTCCAATAGGTTAAAATATCAGAACTATTGTCAACGTAAACAAATTGTTTGCACGTCAATATTATTAATAAGAAAATTTAATATTTTAAAAAACCWTAATAAATTTAAAAATTAAATAATAAATAAACGCGTATAGAGAGTGCTTTTTAATCAATATAATAAACCAAGCAAATATTACAACAAGTGTAATTTTTAGATTTTTTGCCAACAAAAGCGTAAACAAGGGGTGCCCGTTCCGTATCTTTTYCATACCATTTTATAATATCATTAGTTTTAATAATATACTTTTTTTACTTAACCGATGACAAGAACACAACTATCTGACAAAAAAAAGTCCAGCTAAACCTACTAAATAATTTCTTAAAAATAATATAAAGTCACCATTTAAATGTTTTTTTGCACTGGACCCTGCTAATAATTGTTAAGGGTTCTTTTATAAAAAAAAAATGCTAATTTAAACTGAAAAACTAAAGACTAAGCACTAACGGAGCTGCAAAAAATAATCAAATAATGTCCCGGGGCTACTATATTAAACACATATTATTATAAAAGACTATGTAAGTAATCGCAAAAAAGCATAAATAAAATTTTTCAAATGAAAAAATAAACATTCAAATGTTAAATCGGCMGSTGATTAAGTGGACGAAGCAATTCGTATTTCGGCGAGACGTCAACGCCATTGACTCGACTTAAAACGATTTTAATAAATAATACACACAAAATGTTGAATTAATTTAACAATAAAATGAATAAAGAATGGCGTAATAGCTTGCTAATAAAATAACTAAACGATACAATAGAATTTGTACGCACTTATAAAATTTTATTCACATAAGTAAAATGTTATATTAAAAAAACCAAAATAAATGCTATTATTTTCAACAAAATTTTTAATTAGATAATTAATTTAATCATATCAAAAAATCGGAGAACAAAACTAGACAATAAAAAGGAATTAATAGGCCCATGCGAAAAGCAGTAATAAAATTCAAATTTTAAAAATTATAAAATTTATATTTTTGTGTGATAAAGATTATAAAAATTAATTTTCATAATTCTAATTATTAAATCTAACATTTAAAATGAATCTATACGATCAAACCAAATACCCAAATAGATGAAAAACGTTTAAAAAATATTAATTAAAAATTTTATTTTTTGAAGAAATAGTGTGCTAAAAAGAGAGAGGCAGACGATGGGCATAACGCACCCCATCTAAAAATTATTTTAGTTTACTTTTTTGAACATTTTATTTTTTGAAGAAATAGTGTGCTAAAAAGAGAGAGTCAGACGGAGAGTAATTTGCATCAACGCACCCCATCTAAAAATTTTTTAGTTTACTTTTTTGAACATTTTATTGAAATAGTGTGCTAAAAAGAGAGAGTCAGACGGCGAGAGTAATTTGGTCATCAACGCACCCCATCTAAAAATTATTTTAGTTTACTTTTTTGAACATTTTATTTTTTGAAGAAATAGTGTGCTAAAAAGAGAGAGTCAGACGAGAGAGTAATTTGGCATCAACGCACCCCATCTAAAAATTTTTTAGTTTACTTTTTTGAACATTTTATTTTTTGAAGAAATAGTGTGCTAAAAAGAGAGAGTCAGACGACGAGAGTAATTTGGGCATAATGCACCCCATCTAAAAATTATTTTAGTTTACTTTTTTTGAACATTTTATTGTTAAAAAGAGAGAGTCAGACGACGAGAGTAATTTGGGCATAATGCACCCCATCTAAAAATTATTTTGGTTTACTTTTTAGAACAATTTTTTTTTTGAAGAAATAGTGTGCTAAAAAGAGAAGATTACGAGAGTAATTTGAACATCAACGCACCACATCTAAAAATTGTTTTATTTTATTTAATAAATGAATTGTAATGAATATTTTTTATTTTTAGTATTAAAACTGGTGTTTTTAATTTATTTTATAATTATCGTTGAGTTTGAATGTTTACGTTGTAAACTTACGAGCCATATTATTCATTGTATAGTTACTATAAATTGAATTTTGTTTTGTGCCTTGAATCATTAGTTTTATATAGTAAAATTGCATGCATTAAAGAATAAATTTTGATTTAATTTTTACTTTAATTGGCTTTAAAAAAAATTTATGATTTAAATTCCATAGTCTGCTAGCTACTCTTTTCGTACCATGCCGTTGTCAATTTCTGTTATGAAGGTTTTTTATTATAAATGTTTTTAATTTATTTTTTTATGTATTATTAAATACTTTTGAGTATATTTTGATATATTATTTAAATATTAATTCATTTTGTTTTCAATTTTAGATACTTAAAGTTTCACTACGATAGTGATAAATAATCGGTACAATTTATTAAGTGAATTTAATATTGTTTGAATATTGAAATGAAAAAATTTCAAAACTTTCTTTGATTAATTATTTATTTATGACGATATTATTTTTTATTTGGATTTGTCGACCTGGTATTCTTAAAAGCTGGATAGTGAGCTGTTTTTATACCATTAAAAACATTATATGCATTTTATTAAAATATATTTTTTAGTGATCTTGGCAAGTTTAAAACGTATAGTGTCGACTTCAGCGATTTGAATTGGAGATCCGCGAGAGGTCTAGAGCTCTGACATGATTTTACGCGTGCTTATTAAATTATTGAGACAAATTTTAAAAAGATTCAAATTGCTCCCTTCTTTTTCTTGTGAATTTTTTCATTTTATTGGTTTAAATGTTTGTTAATAGGATTTGTTATTATTGAAATATTTATTTTAAGTACTGATGATCAGACCGCATCCACCTATGGTTTTGTGTATCAAAAATCGCCCTGATATTTAATTCTTTAGTTTTAAATTTTAATTAATATTTCACAAAAAATCTTTTTTTGGTGTCTAATTAAGATAGGCACAATAGGTTGGTGTTTAGCCGCTGGGTTAGCTTTACTTAAAATATTTCTTTAGATTTAGATAACTAAATAAAGATTGAAGGTATAATTAATGTATTGTTAGTCAAAATTAATTTAGAAAATCATTACAAATTTTTAATAAACATTTTTCTTGTAAATTTTTATTTATCGCAAATTTTTATATGGTGCTAAATATTAAGCAATAAATGGGTAAAATAAAACCATAGTAAAAATTATTACTATTGGAGAGGCGGCTTTTGATTTTTATGGTATGTTGTGGAGGTCATGCCGATAATATGTTTCTCATATTTCTACAATATTTTTTTGTGTGGGGCTTTTATACACATAAAATCTGCATGAAAACAACTAGTATAGAATTTATTGTTCTTATCTTGAGTTGTTATGAATATGAAATTCAATTAAAGAAAATTAATATTAAAATATAATCATTTGATGCAAAATCTCATTTATTTATAACGTAAAGATTTTGAATATTAAATTACCAGACCTACGCTTCGAATGCTCAATATAAAATCCCAATAAAACATTTTCTTAAATAATAAATAAAGAATGAAATTCCATTATTTATATATGTATTTCATTGCTCATGATGCACAAATTATTTTAAATAAATGGATTATATAAAATTAAAATTACCAAAATAAATATTATGATCCTTGATTTAATCAAAATCATTTCATTATTATAATTTTCTTTAATAAATTTTTTTTAATATGTTTTCAAAGTGAAAGCATATGTTTATAAATTATTTTTTTGATGTATTTTATTTAAATTTACACAAAAATAAGTGCCCATTCGCAACATTATATTTTATTTTTTTAATTCTTCTGACTTTAGAATATAATTAATTTGTTAAATTTAACATATTTCCAATGAATATTTTTTGCTTCAATTTTTTAAAATATAAAAGATTTAATGTTTATAAATTTAAATGGAATTTATTTATTAAATAATTTTTCTAGTTGGGATACTATAGTAGAGCACGTAATTTGCACTTGGCCAACATAGCAGGAAAAGCCCCACCTATTTCTTCTAAGCAATCAAGATAAAAGTAAAGAAACAATTGATTTTGAAGCTTGCTGATTTCCATCGATAGGAAATTGTTGCTTATTCAGACGAATTATGGTTGATTTTAATTTTTTGAAAATTTATATATATATTTTTTATTCCTTATCACCGTTGTATTTTAAAAATTTTATGCTTTCGGAACATTCTAATTTTTTTTTGCATTCAAGTTATGGATTTAACCTTTTTCTTTATTTCCAATCTGTTTTTTAAATCTCAGATAACGAAAGTTTTGTATTTTGATATATTAATTGTCTAAATGTTAGTATAATTAATTAATTCTAATGTTGTCCCCGCGGTGGTGCTGTTATCATTCGAAAGTCGCGTTCATTGGCGCGTGGCATGACGACTTCCGCTTTGCCGCTTCTATTGCCCTTGCACTTTTTCTTGGATGTCACCGACCATTCGCAACCGGCCTGACTCGCCGACATCTCACGTCATGTAGCTGATATGGAATAGAATATAATTTAAAGGCAAAGCTAAACCAAATAAAAGTTAAAACGAAATCCATTTCATAAATCAAAAATAAACTTAAATAACGATAATTTAAAAAACATTAAGAATTAAAATATATATTGTAAGAAAAAATTAAATAAGTTAAATTAGGAACGTAATCATAATTAATTTTATTCAGGCTAGCTAATATTCAATATAAATAGTAGGTTATGAGAAATATAATCATTAAAATGATTCAGGGGGCCAGGAGCCGTTCGATTAACGCGGGAGCGTTTCACTTGGGACCAGCTTAGATTAGGCAAATTTTTAATTATGAAGGTAAAATATGCGACACAAGTCCTTACCCGTAAATGATCCAAAATATTTTTTTAACTTTGAGACAAAAGTTAAGCATAATGTTAACTATTATTTTATTAAAAAATATTAAAAACCCTAAAGAATAAAGTACATATTATAAACCCATGAAATGTAAAATTATTTTGTATTATTGCAAATGGTAAGGCTTATACGGAAAATATTGCGAGCAAAAAAGGCTGACAAATTTTTTGATTCAAATTATAAGACCCTAATTGATTTTCCGATAGGATAACAACTATTGACATTATAAACTTAAAACTGTACAAATAACTCTTAAATAAAATAATTAATTGAGTGTATAAATTAGGGTTGTCAACCCAACCCCGACTATTTCTTCAAAAAATAAAATTTTCAGAAATTAAACTAAAACATTTTTAGATGGAGTGCGTTCATGTCCAAATTACTCTCGCCGCCTGACTCTCTCTTTTTAGCACACTATTTCTTCAAAAAATAAAATTTTCAGAAATTAAACTAAAACATTTTTAGATGGAGTGCGTTCATGTCCAAATCCAACCAGCGGAACACTCAAATCTTTACAGGTTAAAAGGCTTGTTTTTTGAGGTTGATTAGCTAAAAATATTAAATTTATATGGTGCCCTATGGAATATTAAGTTAGATAAAAGCTAATCATTCAAATATATAAATAAAAATAGAAGAAATTAAAATCTTAACAAAATAAATTAAACATTGATTTTAATTGTTAATTCAAAGAATATTAAAAAATTGCATCAAAAGTGCACGACAAATCATTGAACAGTAACTTACATAGATTTCAACTAGTAAATAAATTAAATTATTTATAAAATTGGTAAAATGATAGCAAGAAAGCATAAAAATAATGAATAAACAAATAAAACATCAAACATAAGTCGTAAGCAAGTCATGAAAGCAAAAGCGCCAAACTAATTACATGAATAAAATAATTCTCTCGCCATTGAATTGATTTAAAAAAAGTTTGAAGCTTTTTTTTTAAGATTTATAATCTTCCATAAAATGGGTTATTTTGATCGCCATAGTTTTCTAAAAATGTATATTTAAATTTTGATTTTTGATGCATTTTTATTATGTCAATTATTTGAGTTCAAAATTTAATATTGACATTTCAGATTGCTGTAACAAAAAAATCCACACTTATACGACACCATCTACGATATTTTAATTTTTATTCTTTTTTTTAAATATCCCAGAAACACTGACAATTATGTTTTGAGGACTAAAACATCACATAAAACTAATTGAGCAAAAA
>MEIZ01000470.1:13105-23179 GCA_001723225.1 Globodera ellingtonae
ATATTTTGACTTTTCATAAAAGGATGCCCCCCCCGTTACAGAAATGCCAACATTTTCCTTTCCCTTAAACAGAATCGATGGGATTCAACGGCATGTCAATATAAACTTGCGCTCTCTGAGCCCGATCGATTGGTTGTCCAATAATGGAGAGGCTAATTCGGTTAGAACGGACCCCGATTCGCTTTTGGCCAATTCGCTTTTTACCCTATTCGCTTTTGACCCGATTCGCTTTTTTTGGGACCATTCGCTTTTTTTGGGACGATTCGCTTTTTTTGGGATTCGCCATTCGCTTTTTTTGGGACGATTTTTTTAATTTGGACCTTTTTCTGTTTTCGGACGAGCGCAATACAATTTTTGGCGATTGGATTGCACAACAAAAGCATGCGGCGGCCATGCTGAAAGGGCAACGCCGAAATTACCTGAAATCGGACAATATTTACAAGAAAAAAACATTTAAATTAAGAAATTTTTGAAAATTTTTTTTCTATTTTTGGGTTGGGTATGGTGACATTTAAAAACGGCAAACCTCACACTGCAATTCCAACGGTAAACGCCGACGTCGTTGTGTTTGCAAGTTCGCCATAACAAAATTGAATGATTTTGTATCGCTTTAATGAAAACATTTAAAAATTTTTAATGGGTTTACTAACATTTGGCCGAAATATTGATTTGTATTGACTAAAAAGTCGCTCTAATTCTAAAAATTTTCGAAATGAATGCTATTTTTGGGCTTCTCTTATGATCCCCTATTCTCATAAAAAACATTATAAAAAATAAAAATCTCGTCAATTTGCGAATTTAAGAACTTTGTAATGAACGATTAAAGTAGGGAGTACGGGATCGGGACGTGATTTCCCGGTCTTTTCATGATTTGCGCGGGTTTATCGGGGGATTTTTCTAAAATGAATTTTCGATTCCGTATTTAGGGGCCAAGTCCAATTTCGTTTCCGAAGTCAAATATTAAGTCCAATTTATATTTTTAACCTCAACACCACTGCTCAAAAATATTTTACTAATTGTTAATTAATATATTGTTTTCAGAGGGGAGCAAAAAGTGTGCCAATAAGAGGAAACTGGCACTTTACCCTCCAGCAGTTTAGATAATGGCACAAAACGTACAATGCGAAAAGGGCGTGCCATTTATATTTGCGGCATTCAGCGGATTGCTAACGCCGCGTTTCAAAAGTATGGAGGATTACAAAAGGGCGTACAAACAAATTCATACAGCCAAGTGCAAATCATCTGCTGCAAATCAGACAAAAACAGACGCAAATTAGATATAATTTTGAATTTTGAATAATTATTTGGATTTTTCTTCATTTAAACGTTTCTTTTTCCTTTGGTCACCGATTTGATTTTTGCTCATCAGCCCAATCACCAAAATGCGTCCTAAATTTTGGGTCGACATTTACCCATATTTTTGGCGTACGGTTTTATTGGGCAATTCATCCATTTGGCGAAGTGTAAAGCTTCTTTGGAATAAAGAGTTGAAAAATCTCGGTCCCGGTCTGCCTTAATTGATGCCGGAGGGAGCATCCGATTTTTCAATGCTAAAACTAAGAGTCAAAAAAAGGGGGGGGGGGATCCCCAGTCAAATCGGGGGGATACCGGGGACGGACAAACCAGGGACCTCCGTTTTTGGGGATGGGCAAACCGGGGAACGGGGATCCCCGTACGGGGATGGATCCATTTTTAGGGGTGAATTTTTGAAAAAAATGCAATTGGGCGACTCTTTTAAAAAAATCATTTCTTTAAATTAAAGTGCACATCTAAGAAAAGGCTTTTCTTATGGCAAATATGCACCACAAAGATTAAATTTTTTGAGGAGGAGAGCCCGACGGTGCCGCCGACAGGGGAAATTTTTTTACAAAAATTGGCAATTTTTGTTAAAAAAATTAAAGCAACAATTCAAACGGATGTGATGAAGGAAGGGTCGGCGGTGGCATTTTAATTAAAAATATTTTTCAGAGGTGTGGGGGCTTGGGGGTTATAGAGTAAAATTTTTTTTTTTAATTTTGTAAAAATTTACTAAAAAATTCTTTTAGTGGGGGAGCGCAAATCCGTCAGTGGACAATTCGTCAGTGGACAATCCGTCAGTGAAGGACAATCCGTCAGTGAAGGACAATCCGTCAGTGAAGGACAATCCGTCAGTGGACAATTCGTCAGTGAAGGACAATCCGTCAAAGGACAACTAATTTCTGACAAGCTAACAAATTTCTTAAAAGTCACATACGTCACGTGAAGAAGGTTGAGCCACAAAAGGAGGATCAGCAGGAAGGCCAACAAAAGAAAAGTAACCAAAATAAATAAACGGAAGCAAAGGGCTCGGCACTTCCTGAAGAAGAGCATTTTTAGTTAATTTTTATCACTTTTTATGTGAACCGATTGCTAATTGATAAAAAATAATTTTCTAACCAAACGGACTGGCTAATGGGCAAAAGCCTCGCAAAATTCAATTTTCGGTTGCTGTTGAGGCGTTGAAAACGCTTTGTTGGCATTATTTTTTCTAAATGATTTAAAGAATTTAAGTCGCTGCTCGCCCAAAGCCTCCAAACGCGACGATCTCGACTATTTTAGTTTGAAATTCGGGATTGTTCCGGGCTCGGCCTCGGAATTCAGTTGAAGCGAAGTAAAAGCATGACCGATTGTTCTTAACAGTCTGTCGTCGTTTAGGCATAGTCGCAAACTTTGATTAGTCCCCCCCCCCCGCGCAAAAAGAAAATTTGAGAATTTTTTAAATAAGGAAATTGACAGGGCATGTAAAACGATTCAAAAAAATTAACTGGATTTACCAGGATTAAAAATCCTGGTTTCCTGGAAATTGTGCTTCGACGAAAATACCAGGTTTCCGGACTTGGAGTCCTGGGTCTGGCTGGATGCAGGTTTCCTGTCCGGGCTCTTATTGTGTCAGCAACGACGAGTAAATGTCAAATATAAAATGGATTTGAATATATTTTACACAATTCACCGAATTTTGACCAAACTGAAAATTGTGTAAATGGGGAAACCGATTTTCATTCACCACTCCCAACACTCTTTTGCCGATTTATGCAATGAACAAATTTTTTCTATTAGGCTGAAAAGGGTCGACGTGTTGTTTATGTTTCATATTAAATTATGCAGATTCGGTCAGTCAAACATATTAGTACGCCCGGACTTGAGGACCCCGATCAAAAGTTCGATCGAGAGTCTCGACAGCCAATCATTTCTTTTGTAAAAACTGTAAAATGTTTGTAGTCTTTGAATTTTTTAATGAAAATTTTATTAGCAAAGAATTAAAAACGTTAAACGACTAACAATTTCAAAATCTAAAATAAAGAATAGATACTACATATACATATATGTATATTTATATGTATATGTATTTACCTTCACTAATAAAAGTTATTCTGTATCTTTGAATTCTTGATGAAAATATTATATTAAATGTAAAAAAAAATAATTTAAAAAAGTTAATTTCGAGCTAACCAAATCAAACATCTTCGACATCATTCGAAAGCTTACAGTTAGTAGAAGCTTACAAAGGCAAAAGCTAAGCTATTGGACAATTCTCAAAAAAGTTATGGCCAGAAACCGCTTTTTAGCCATAACTTTTTTTAAATTTGGCCAATCACTTAGCTTTTGCCTTTGTAAGCTTCTACTAACTGTAAGCTTTCGAATGATGTCGAAGATGTTTGATTTGGTTAGCTTTGAAAGAATGTATAACAAAAAACTTTTAAAAAGCGCCCCATTAGCCTTTTTTACGAAACGACCTAGCACCTGAATAAACAACAACACGTCGACCCTTTTAAGCCTCATTGTCTCTGTAGATTCTTGCCAAAATGTTTGAATTCGGATAGAAAATTTTGGAATTTTTTTGGTAAACTCAAGAAAATTGGTCCCAAAAATTCTCAAATTTTCTTTTTTGGGCTGGGGGGGGGGCTAATCAAAAATTGTTTGCGACAATGCCAAAACGGCGACAGACTGTTAAGACCGGTCATTTCGGGCGAGCAGTGACAATTCATTAAATGCTTTAAATCGTTTAAAAAAAGAAAAATAATGCCAACAAAGCGTTTTCAACGCCTCAACAGCAACCGAAAATTGAATTTTGCGAGGCTTTTGCCCATTCGCCAGTCCGTTTGGTTAGAAAATTCTTAAAATTAATTATTTTTAATCAATTTGAATTGGTTCACATAAAATGTGAAAAAATAACACATTCTTCAGGAAGTGCCGAGCCCTTTGCTTCCGTTTATTTATTTTGGTTACTTTTCTTTTGTTGGCCTTCCTGCTGATCCTCCTTTTGTGGCTCAACCTTCTTCACTTGCCGTATGTGATTTTTAAGAAATTTGTTAGCTTATCAGAAATTAGATGTCCTTTGACGAATTGTCCTTCACTGACGGATTGTCCACTGACGACTTGTCCAGTAACAGATTGTCCGGACACCAAGCCGTAAGTGTTTTTTTCGCTTATTTTAACGAATGGTTTCAGGCTAATGTCTCTGGCCCAAACGCCTTTAACTTCTCGTCCCCCTCCTCCGTCTCGTTGCCCCCACAATTCCATGTTATTCTCTTCGGTCGTCCGTTTCTCCAACATTCACTTGCCATTTGTTGTCAAAGTGCCGTTGGGCGCCGGCACTTTTCCATGTGCCGGGAATGCGGCCGTTTGCCGGGAGGGCATTCGACGGAGTTGGGGAGGGGCGGCGGTCGGTGGGAGGAATTTGAATAAAAATGCGGGAAATTCAAATTCAAATTTAAAAATAAATTATAAAAAACAAAATTCAGCCCAACAACGTAATCATTCGTTTTGTGATTGGCAACGCGAGTAAAGCCGAAGGAAAATTGGGTGCAAAAGATGACGCCCTTTTGGATGTTGAACAGCAAAAATATGGCGATTTGATACGGTACGACCTGGAGGATTCGTACCGTAACTTGCATTTGAAGGTGAGGGGGAGGGAGTACGGTATTCGACCGTATTGCATTTATTTTCTCAGATGTTCGTTGCATTTGAATGGCAAATGCATTTTTGCCCAAATGCCGAATTTGTAATGAAAACGGACGACGACACCGTCGTGGACTTGGCACGATGGAAATTTTGGGTGGACGAAAAGTTCAGAAAACAGGCTGAAGGGAGGGCCGCGTGTTACAACTTATAACGTCTACATAAGGCGGAATAGGTGGTTATGGCAGTAATGGTTATTAGGTTTTATAGAAATGGGCAATAGTTGGCTCCACTATACACAAATCACTACCAGCAACAGAATAATAAGTCCATAGTTGGGACCCAAATAAGTTTTATTTTTCTCAAGTAAGTACAAGTCCCTGCAAAAAATAAAGGTGAGTTGAATGAGTTGGTAGGTAGTTGCTTGAGGTCATTGCGCTGCATGGTAATGACTGCAGAGTTGACCTTTGGAGGGGGGGGAAAAGGCGTGGGGGGGGGACAGTAAAACAATAGGTTATGTGGTAAAATGCTTGCAAAAGCACACTAAGTATACCATATTGTTTGTTACCAGGTGGGGCTGCCAAACGTTGTGCTTTTTTCGGATATGTCATGGTCACCGGTCCCTTTCGGGAGGTTGACTCCAAATGGTCGGTGATTTTTGGCATTTTTAACAAAAATTTAACAATGCGAAAAGGGCGTGCCGTTTATATTTGCGGCATTCAGCGGATTGCTAACGCCGCGTTTCAAAAGTGTGGAGGATTACAAAAGGGCGTACAAACAAATTCATACAGCCAAGTGCAAATCATCTGCTGCAAATGAGTCAAAATTACTTTATTTGAAAATGTTGTCTGAAAATCTCTTAACAAATGTGTCAAAATTCAAAATTTGACCCCCCCCCCCTAAAAGTTATGCTTTGATTTCCTCAAAATGATCATTTGTAATAGGAAATTGCTCAAATCATTTGTTTGTACTCAGAAATATAACGAACGAAGCGAAGTTTAATTTTTAATTTAGTTGTAATGCTATGATTCGGAAAAGTTTGTTTGATTTATCAAAAAATAATTTTGTTCATTTTTGTCATCGGCGCTTCCGTCCAAACAATGCGGGGAACCAATTGTTCACGTCGGTGCCCAAATCCTTGAGGGGCCTGAGGGAATAATATTTTAATTTAAAAAAACAATTAACATAATAATGGGGCACTTCTTTACATGTACGCCGGGCCCTCGTAGACGACGGGCCTCAGCAAAGAACTAAGGTCCTGCTTCGATTTTCAAAAATGCAATTTTTTTTGCGAATTTGCTTTAGTAGGGGGGGGGGGGGGGTCGGCGGTGCCGATATGGCGCCGCCGAGAAAATTTTTTGATTTTCGACCAATTTGGTAAGAAAATTGCTCCCAAAAATTACGAATTATCCTGAAAATCAGTACAATAGAATTTGGATAAAAATGAGCAAATATTGTTACATTTTGGACATTTTTTTGGCGTACATTCAAAAAGGATGCGTAAAATGCTTGTCAATTAACAAACTTGCCATCTGTCTAAAGTTATTCAAAATTTAAACAAAAATTCTTCAAAAAGCTCCAGAAATCTCAAATAAAGACCAAAAAAGGACGTGTACCCCAAATAAATGACAAATCTTTAAAAAAAAGGAAATTTCAAATTTTAAAGATTGGAATACCCCAATAAGGGCAAATCTTTAAAAAAGGACAAATAGCAAACCTGAAGTATGTACATAACATTGAACCAGGTGTGCTTTTTTTAAAAATATTTTGAGATCAAAATTGATTTTGAAAAATTACCATAGTCAGGAATGTCTTCATAGCGTAGACGGTCCTAAAAATTTGCAAATTAGCTTTTAGGGTAAGCAGCTTCCAAATTTTTCAGCTCGTCAGTTCTTCGTAAAGCCCGGTAAAAATCCTGGGGCGGGGGAAAGTGTCGCTGAAAAATGTTGAATTGCCTTGTGAAGAAACAACTAAAAATTTAATTTTTGGAATATGAGGGGCCCCTGTATTTTTTTAAAATTTAGATATTTGTTGTAACTGTGCTCCCCTCCTCTCCCCCCCCCCCTCGTCGAGATCTATCTGAGCTTCATCGGGCGGCAGCGTAGCTCAGTCGGGCACCCAACCGGACTTTGGAAGACTCCGGATCGTTCCCGGGCGTTGTTTGCCTTTTTCCCCGGGAAAAGGGTAAAAGCCAGAGGCGAGGATTCACTTTGTTAAAAAAAACAACTCACAATATGCCCATGTATTGCAGAAAACTCTTCTGGACACCCACCCAAAAGGTCGAACAACGCTTCTCGTTGTTCGTTTTCTCTGATAGAAGTTCGGAGTTTTTTCAGCTTTAATATCTAAGAAAAATTTTAATTTTAATGGCGATCACGAGCCCGGACTTAAGGACCGATTTTTGGTGGGTTAAGCAATTTTCTTTCAAAAATATGTGCCACATGCAAATTCAGCCGAAAATACCTAAATGCTTTGGCTCCGTCTGGGATCAGAAAAACCGGGGCTGGTACCCAACATTAGAATTGTCAAAAAGAAATAACTTGCCATTGATTTAATTGGAGGGGTTCTTGTAAAAAAAATAAATTTGTGTGAAAAAGTACGAAAGGCCACCGCCCGGAAAATATGGATCATAGCTCCAAGACTCGAAATCATCAAAACCACTTTTATAGGGTTTCTTAGGTGCTAAAACCCATAGGACAATAAAATTTTTTGTCGCTCCGCCTTTAAACCGGTTTTTGAACGGTTTAAATGTGCCAAAATGGAGATTTTTGACCGTTTTGTATCTTGTTGTGGACCAATTGCAACAAATCTAGTAATTCGACAGCTCTCGATGAGACAAATCGATCTAGATGTGATGGGACCCGATCAGACGCCATTTGGCAATTTTAAACCGTTCTAAAACCGGTTTAAAGACGGAGCGACAAAAAATTTGATTGTTCTATCGGTTTTAGCACCTAAGAAACACTATAGGTAAGTGGTTTTGAGTGATTTCGAGTCTGGGAGTATGATCCACATTTACCCCACCGCCCTGTCATCGGCAAAAAAATGTCTGTCGCTTGATGATGTCATCATTAGGGGGAGTAAATTTAGAATTGTGGATCTCGAAAAAATCTCGTCGAGACTTACCAAAATTTTGATCGATAATCTCGATCGGTCCGTGCTCTAGTTTAGTAAACATACCTCAAGGTGGCGGATGTAAAGGTAATGCCACGGCAACCAGCCTTTTGACATTTCGGGGATAAAATGTAGATGAACGATTCCATGTCGTCCTTCCTTGACAATGAGTTGAGATTGTGTGCTGCGATTGCCGCGTATCTCGGCGATCCCCTAATTTTTGGTGCGTCGAGACCCGATGATGAAGTCCCTGAAAAGCATAAATACTGAAGGTGTTAAGATAAAAGGGTGCGGAAAAATTAGCTCAAACCGGGCGGGATTTTTATAGGCACTTTCTCCACTTTTCGGGCGGGATTGCAGGGTGGGTTTTTAACTTTTCGGGCGGGATTCAATATGGGTTCGGGATAAGAGATTTGCAATCAAATTTTAAGAATTTGGTAATTTTTGCGCTCATGTTTTAAATGAGTATGCTTTTTCGAGATTTTTTGTCCATATAAATCGTGGCCCTATTGATATATAATATCACTTTTTTTACTTTTGTTATGCCCCTTCCAAATCAGTCGATGTAAATTTCCAATTTTATTTTCTATCGACAATTTCATAATTGTAAAAGCCTATATGAGTGATTTTGCCCATTTTTTAATCAGTGGAGAATTGAGTCCCCAGTCAAAAGACACTTCAGTCCCGGGTTTCTAAAGTCAATTAGGCGTAGTTGGCTTTGAACATCAATCGTTACATTCGCTGTCTTAGATCATTATGAACCAAGTTCATGGTGTGCATGGCTTCTATCGCGTTCAATAATTGAAGAGCAACATTTATTGCAGTCTTCTGGCGGAACCGGCCGTCACTGCCCACTTGGCCAAGTGGGCTACGACCCAGTCACAACACACTGATTTTGAAAAATTTTAGTTACGCACCCTGACTAAAAGGTAAAAAAATTTAGAATTTATTTCGGAATTAGACTTACACCAATAGTCATAGGCCATCGGAAGACCTGTTTGGTCCGAAGTACTTCCTCTGCCATAATCATGCCACTCACAGAAGTACCGTCTTGTTATAACAGGCAAAGTATTCAATTGGCGTAGCACTTGGTTCTGAATAGATTAAAAAAAATTTACCCTCAGACCATGGTCCATGGTGTCCAGACTTTTGACAGTGACTTCGACAGTAAGCGGAGACAGTGCTGGACTTTTCTACAATACCGGACGATTCGACAGCGGATTTAAACCGGTTCAAAAACCGCTTTAAATTTTCAATTTTTATTTTCTATCGACAAATTCTAGTTTTTAAAGCCTATCTAAGTGAGTTTGCCCATTTTTTACTCAATGAACAATTGAGTCCCCAGTCAAAAAGACACTTCAGTCCCGGGCTCATAACTTGCTTCAAAGTGGTTTCCGCCAAAAAATTCTTTCATTCTTGCGTTAGGCTTATAGAGGAGCCGATTGATATAATTTGTGGGATTTGGTGAGGTGCACGTATTCTTCAATTTTTCCTTGTTACATTTTGGAAATTTTAAAGAGAAAATTCAAAAAAGAATGCGAAAAATGCTTGAAAATTAACAAATTTGGCAATCTGTCTAAAGATTATTCAAAATTTAAACAAAAATTCTTCAAAAAGCTCCAGAAATCTAAAATAAAGGACAAAAAAGGACTTTTACCACAATTAAAGTACAAATCTTTAAAAAAGGACATTTCAAAATTTTAAAGATTGGGATACCCCAAAAAAGGACAAATCTTTAAAAAAAAGGCAAATGGCACCCCTGGATAATACGGTATGCTTTCCACTCTATGATCCTGATAAAGCTGTGACCCTTTGCTCGTCGCCCGGTTAAAAAGGCAATTTTATTGAATTTGTTTTGGCGGGTACTGGCCATGGAATAACATTTGAATGTCAACAAAACTCACTGAAATCAAGGAATGGATGGGTGGGGGGTGAGGGGGACAACACAAAGGAGGTAACGGACAACTCGGCAAAGTCATATCCGGAGGGCGACTAGAGAGTAGAGCGAAATGTTCCACCGTACCCCCTTTGTTTATTCAGAGT
>MEIZ01000471.1:0-14076 GCA_001723225.1 Globodera ellingtonae
AAGCTTTAACAACTGGAAAATCCGCAAATAGCGCTCTGAAAGTGTTGATTGGCATTGGCGGAGGGTAAAATTATTTGAAATTAAAAGATTTTGATAATTTTAAGCGGTTTTAATGCAAGCATTTTTACATCGCTAACATCAAACAATGGAAGCCGACAAGAGTTTATCGCTAAAATTGTCTCTTTTCTGAAAAGTAATGGATTGGATGGTGCCGACATCGACTGGCAATTCCCAACAGTGGTAAGCAAACTGGGATACGAACAAAACTTATCGACAAAAGCGTTACATATATTTTCCTGAAAATATAAATGTTTTAAATTTATAACATTTGAAAACTTATTTAAACAGAATGACAAGGCCAATTATGTGTCATTTCTGCGTGAGCTGAATATGGCACTTCCATCCGGCGCTTTGCTGAGCATAGCCTCGGCCGCAAGTGCCTTTTATTTGGACCCGGGTTTTGACTTGGCCGGCATTGCCACCGCCGTGGACTTCATCAACGTGATGTGCTACAATTATTATGGCGGATGGAGCACAGAGTCGACGGGACCCAACTCGGCGCTTTATCAGGGCGCAAATGCCGATCCTTCTGATTCATTCAACACCAACTGGACAATCGTTTATCATCTAACCAAAATGAACGATCCGGAAAAAGTAAATTCTCTATGAGTATGATTGACCGCAATAATAAAAGTAGAGCCCGGAATTTTGAAAAAACCTGAACCTAGCTAGAACTGGATCTGGATTTTGGAAATGACCTGGATCTGGATTTACCTGGACTAAAATCCAGGTTTTCAGGATATCCAGATCCTACCTGGATTCTGGATCTTGATCCAGAAAAATCCAGGTCTGGATCCAGATCCAGTCCGGGATCTAAATAAAAGTCACATGTTATGTATCTTAACTTTAGGCTAAATCAATTTTAGTTGAATTTGGGAGTGCCATTCTACGGTAAATACTGGAACAACGTTGGAGCACCACTGAATGGTGACGGCCTTTGGCGTCAGCTCGGCACTTATGGCACTGAATTGGCTTGGCGCGACTTGGGCAACAGCTCTGATCTAACCAAAATGACTTATTATAAAACTGCCAAAACGCCGTACATTTACGATGCTTCTTCCAAAATATTCCTGACCTTTGACAACCCCCAATCACTGGGCGATAAGATAAGAAAATTTTAGAAAGGATTTAAAAATTTAATATTTTTAGGTTCAATATGTTGCTAGCCAAAAGATTGGAGGCACGGCCATTGATCAGGACGACGATAAATTATCTTTATTGAATGCCGTTTCAAAATGAATTGTGAAAAAAGTAAATTGCAAGTTGCTATTCTTGTGTAACCTTCGATAAATCTTTGCTTTTTTGAAAAAATCCAGATCCAGGACCGGGATCAAGATGGGCGACGACCTGGATTTTTTCTGGATCTTGATTTTCCCGATTTTTGTCCAGAAAATCCAGATCCGGCTAAATTCTACAGTGGATCAAAATGAGAAAAAAGCATCGTCGACCCGGCCCGAGAAGCCAAAATAGGCCTAGAAACGGCCGCGGGACTATTATTTTTAACGTTTTGTTAGTTTTTTGTCCATATTTAGCTTGAACCACGAAATATGTGTTGGTCCATTACAATTATTTTTCTAAGAATAATGTCAATTTATTCAAAATTAGCATTGACATTTTGCCAAATCTTTTATATTATCGAGCCCACAAATACATAAATTTACAAGTGAATTATCCTAAGATTCAAAGACACTGAAAATTTTAATTATTTTTTATTTTAAGGTTAAAAGCCCTGACGGCAATGACGGAAAATGCTCTCCGGGTTAACGAGTTAAAAATTCGAAGTTGGGTTAACGATTTTTCGATAAAAATTAATGGAATGCAAAATATTTTATGAATCCACAAAATTACTAAAGCCAAAATTATTAAAAGTTACATTACTCTGTTCAAACGATAAAATTTAACATCAGATATCATTAAAAAATGGCATAAAATCTGTTGATCACTTTGGCAATATTGAATTTGAAGTTTGGTCCAAAGTTTGCTTCAATTTTGTTGCCAAGAACTCTGGCGGCAGAGAGATACGTCGTAACGCATGGAAACAATTCGGTGTCAGAATCGGCGACAAACAACCCCGTAGTTTCTGCAAATGTATAATACAAATAAAGAGTTAAAAATTTCCTTTTTTAAAATTCTTTTTCTTGCTCACCCAGGGAGCGGRAGCAGGTCGTTTGGGCCCCCACGTTTGGGCCCCAAGGAAATGATTTCAGGGTTGCGTCGAAGGAAAACATTTTCGAAATCGGAAATTTTTTATTACGGTTTTCGAAATTGAAACTGAAATCCCTCGTAATTATCGAAATCGAAGGTTCGACGCAACCCTGATGCATACATTTATGTAAAAATACATCATCGGTTTCACATCTTACTATTTTTTTTACATCATTACTGGTCCACTATTTTTTGCCTAAACCTAAGCTCAGGGTGGTTTAGGCTTAGGCTTAATGAACGCCCTAAATCTCTTGAGATTTTCAAATTGTTGCATTTGAACTATTATTTTTATGCCTTCATTGTTTATTTAAAAAAATAAAAYTTGCTCTTTTTTAAATTTATTTTTTCTTTCTCACCCAAACGCTGCCCRTTTTTTGTGTAAATTATTTGGCGAGTTGCCAAATTGATGCCACAGCCGATGACGTCGCCGACGCCAAACGAAGGWATTYCTTYGATGCCAGGACGTCCATCGTTGAGGTGGAAACGTCCCTCGACCGCGTGACCCCAAAAATAGCCACTGCTTCCGTATGCGTAAGTGCCTTTATAATCCCCAACCCATCCGTACAATGGCTTTTGTTTTGTAGCGAGACCAATGAAAAAAATGTTTCTAAAGAATCTTAAAGTTCAAACATTTATTTATTTAACTTACTCTCCGCCTATCCGTAAGATTTTCACTTCATAGAAGAAAATGCCAAAATCCTTTTTTGGAATTGGCCGTTCGGCGAAGACAGAGCTCCACCCTGATAAAATAAGCCAAAATCGAATTTATAAACTTATCATAAACCTTTTTAATCAAATCACTTTAACATAGGGTTGAGCGGTACCGGTACCGGGACCAACCGGGACTAAATTTACACCCCTAATGATGGCATCATCGAGCGGCGCCTGTGGACATCCTCCACTCTAACGTAAATCAGTTTTACCCCGAAATTCCGAAGCAAAATGCTTAATTTTGCTAAAATTTTGAGTTGGCCAAATATCGTTAATTTTGAAGCAATTTTTCTTAACAAACATTGTTAAAATCTTCAAAAAAAAATTCCGGCGGCGCCTATCGGCACCGCCGACTCCTCTCATTCTTAAAAAGCTTCTAAAAACGCTATCATTTTTTAAACTTTTTAATTCCAACAAAATTTCTAAAATTCTCTGGCGCCAATCCCTCCCCCCCCCCTTAAATTTTTTTTAGAAAAATCGCTGATCAAAATTCGCCCAGAAAAGCAAAAATTGGCCACAATAAGATTTTTCGAGAAGTTTTCCACCCCCGAGGGGTCGGGGAGAAACCCTCTCCACTCTTACGTAAACCTGTTTTTTTCTCTGAAATTCCGAAGCAAAATTCATAATTTTGCTAAAATTTTGATGAAATTTCTTTAACAAAATTGAGTCAAAATTTCAAAAATTTTTCTCGGCGGCGCCTATCGGCACCGCCGACCCCCACCACCTAAAAGTAAAGCATAATCTCAAAAAGAATGATGACGATAAAATTAAAGTTAAAGACAATGAGGAATATATTTTTGAATAACAAAAAAAAACATTTTGTTTTACCATTGAACATTACAATAAAAAATTTTTCCCTTGAAAAGTCCCGGTTAGTCCCGGTTGAAAATCTTGGTCCCGGTAAGTCCCGGTTTTTCCYAAAAGTCCCGGTCCCGCTCAACTCTACTTTAACATACCCCGATTCTCTCCAGTAAATTGGACAATCAACCGACCGGGCTCAGAGAATCTGAGGCCATCATCACATGCCGTGGGGTCCCATCGATTCTGTTTCAAGGGAAAGGAATTGTTTATGAAAATGGTTTGTTTTTTTGTAAAAAAGTCTGGACCTCAAAATTTTGCTTCTGTTTAAGGACGAGCGTAACGCAATTTGTGGCGATTGGACGGCACAGCAATAGCATTCGGCGGCTATAATGAAAGGGCAACGCCGACAATACCTGAAATTTGATAAAATGTACATAAAGCCCGTATATGCCCTTGAATAGCAAGGACAGTCCTTGAAAAGCTTTCTTAAAAAGTGAAAAGGCATTTATGTAAAAACGTCACACCTCACACTGCAATTCCAACGGTAAACGCCGATTTTCATTGGAAGCGCCGCTATTCGCCATAAAAACAATTGGATGATTTTGTATCACTTTAATGAAAAAGAACAATCAAAATTTTAATGGTTTTGTGCTGGACGTGGAGGTGGGCGTGTTCAAGGCGATGTTAGCCTTCATTTACGCCGATGATTTGAGTGAACTGAACGGAGACAATGCAATTTCTGTGCTTTATGCGGGTGAATTTCAAGAAATTAACCGCTAATTCCTTTTTTTGCAATTTAATCTTGAAATATAATTATGGTGAAATTTATCAAAAATTAAAATGTTTTTAATGCATTAATTGTATTTTAGCCGAAAAATATAATCTTCCTAAACTTGTTGATTCGTGTTTAAACATCATATGGAAGCTGAGGAATGTTTTTGTCGCACTTGCCCATGCTCGCTTTTTTGGAGAAGAGGTGAGGAATGTTTTTTCTATCTTCCGGACAACAATTACAATTTATTTGTTTTATTTTGGTAATTAATTTTCTGAAACAATTTCAATAATCGGTTTAAATATTAAATTAATCCGAGCAAATATAAACCGGTTTAAGCTCAAATGTTAAATATTATTTAAATTACATTTTCAATTTTTATTTATTTTGGGACTTTGCGCGTCGGTGTTTGGAATACATCGATGAGAACGCGCAAACTTTGCTCATCTCGGAAGAGTTTTTGCAAATTGATCAGAAATTATTGTGTGAGATTTTGGACCGTGACGAATTGATGATCAGCGAAGAAATTGAAATTTGGAATGCCGTAAATTTATAAAAAATAATAAAACAAATTAAAATGATTTTAATTTGTTTTTAATTAGGCACTTCGCTGGGCAGACGAAAAATGCCGTCAAAAAGGGGAAGAGCCTTCGGCGGCGAATAGAAGCGCAATGCTCGGCCGGGCACTTTTCAAAATTCGTTTACCGCTCATTCCTCAAAAGGATTTTACTGAGAATATTGGTATTATGAACAGCTTTATAAGATGCCAAATTTACCTAATCTATTTTCATAATTCCGACTCCAAAATTCGGTTAAATTTTGCTTTTGACAGTTCCGTCCGGAGTGTTGACACTTAGCCAGATGATGAGCATTTATGTGTACCATACTCATCCGGACGTCGGTCTGCCCGAGCTGTACCCGCTTCAATTCACAACTAATGGACGTGATTTTACAAAAGGTGGCACCCTATTCTATCCGGTTAGGCCAAAATTCTCGAAACCGGTTTTTAAGATACTTTTTCATAGCCAAATCAAAAAGTGCCACTTTTTATGCAATTCCGGCACAAAAGTGAAATTGTATTTTAATATTTAAAAATAAAATTATATTTCCTCAGGTCAAAATCGATGGGATTCCGCTGCATGTCACGAGAAACTCGYGCTTTCTGAGCCCGCCCGATTGATTGTTCAACATTTTGGAGAAAAGGGTAAATATTATTCTGTTAAAATGATTTGATTAAAAAATTAATGTTCTTCTTTTCAGGTTGGCGCTCTGTTCTCGCCGAACGGCCAATTCCAAAAGGAAAAGTCGGCATTTTCTACTACGAAGTGACCATCTCGGGGAAAGGAAAGTAAGTTAATAAATAAATAAATAATTAGTTGTGCTTCGAAATGCTTTAGAAGCGTTTTCCTTTAAAAAATTATATTTAGCTATGTTCACTTTGGACTCGCAACCAAACAAATGCCATTGAAGGACGAATGTGTTGGACGTTACGAAGGCACTTACGCATACGAAAGTTATGGCGAATTTTGGGGGCACGCGGTTGCCGGATGTTCCCGCAAGAATGGACGTCCGTACATCGAAGGAAAGCCCGTATTTGGCATGGCCGACGTCATCGGCTGTGGCGTCAATTTGGCGTCTCGCCAAATCATTTACACAAAAAATGGACAGCGTTTGGGTGAGAAAGAAAAAGAATTAAAATAAAATTAAAGGACATTTAATCACTTTTGGGTTGTTTTTTTAATTTAAAGATCTAATTAATGGCCAGTTATTTTTGGATTTAATAAATCTTTTTAATTTATTTATTTCGATTTGTTTATTTTCAGAAACTGACGGGTTGCATGTCGATTCTGCCGCCGATTTATTTCCATGTATTTCGTTGTACACGCCTGGCACTAAAATTGAAGTGAATTTTGGCCCAAATTTCAAATTCAACATTGCCGACGAGGGCTTTTAGAAAGTGAAAGGCACGGGAATTTATGGCATTTTGCTGTGGACTTTTCCGTCTTTGTTTTTTCTTTGTCGATTAAAACATTATCATKCATTTTTTGTTTTCGAATTTGTCGTTTTCGAGAAAAAAAAATCGAGCAAAGAGTAAAAACTATTCGGAAGCTTTCGTGGGTTTGAAGCTATTGTAAAAAGTTTTCTGACTTTGTCTTTTTTGATATTTGTCAATTTTTGAGAATAAAATAGATTTTTGACTATTAGAGATGGCGAACGAGAACTCGATCGGTCGGGGCTCTAATGAAATATCAACTATGCGAAAATTGAAAATTGTCGATACTTCAGGATGAATTTTTGGGTTAAGAAAAAGGGTTTTGTGAACAAAATCGCTTTTAGAAAAAATGAACGAATTCGGTTCCGGGGTCCGGAATGTCTACACATACAAGACGGGCGCCATCCCTCTCCGGATTTGTCCTCAAAAATTCCCTTTTGTTGTCCAATTAATTAGTAAATTATGATGTGAATGAAGCTGCAAATTTTGTTCTGACGGGCCCGGAAGCTAAAGCGACGAGATTTGGCGAAGAACGCCGTCGGGCGAATTTGTCTAAATATTTTTTTGAAAAATGTTGGCTAAAATGATGTTTAATACCGACTTTTTAGTGTACGGCTCCTTTCAATTTATTTTTGTTCACTTTAATTGCCAAAAATTATTCACTTCACACCAGCAGGGATGGGCAAAATTGGAAAATTAAAGGTAAAAAGTAAAAAATGAAATTCCAAATCCGGGATTCTTTCAATCTCAACGTTTATTTCAGGGTTCGTATTCGTACTTGGATGCCAAGTACAGTCTTGGAACTGTCTCTTATACACATCTAGATGTGTATAAGAGACAGTCTTGGAAACGGACCTTCGTACTTACAAATTTAAAAGCGTACTTATTTCCAAGAATGTTTTGAATCGATTTTCCAAAAATTGGTTCGAAATCGGGCGAAATTATTTGCATTCTACGTCCCAAAAAAGCCCTATAAACTATTTTCTAACTACCCATTTTGAACTTTTGAGAAATTAAAGATTTAGAAATTTGTAGTAATTACCATGCCAATTTCGACCGAATCAACAGATGTGATGGACATAACAGCTGATCCGGGTAAAAAAATCGATTTAATAATAATATTTATTAAATCCTTATTAATAATGTCCATTGTTCAGAATGTTGGCCTTCAAATTTGGCCAATTTGGACCCATCCGAAGAATTGCGACTTTTGCGTGCCCGAATTGCTCAATTGGAACGCCAACAAACGACCAATTCGTCAACTTCAAACGCCAGTTTCAATTTGCTCACGTCCAGGGTGACGTTTAGTACTTGATTTAGCAGTTTTTCCTACTTTTTGTTGTTGTTGCAAACACTGTTTTTTTGGGGTTTGACAATAAACAAAAATATAATCGAAGCCTTCATGAAGCGCCCCATGTGGGGCTTTCTTGGTAATAGTCGGCGTGGTCCCGCCCATTTTTCGATAAATAAGATTATGGTCATTTGGAAATTTATTCAAAAAAGTGTTCGAATTCGGGTACGGGCTTCGAAATGGTCTAAAAAGAAGGCCGTATTCGGATTCCTCAACTCCAAAAGCCGACCCGCGTCCCCAGCCCTAATTCAAAATCAAACAATTTTTAGCGGTACCGTGAAAAACTCATGAAAACGGAACGGGAATTAAAGGACACGAAAGAATTGGTCGGCAAAACGCTTGAACAGATGGAGGAATGTAAACGAATTGCGAAACTCGAATTCAATGAATTAGGAAACAGTACGAAAAAAGAGTTCGAAAAGGTGGGAAATGGACAAATATTTTAAGTTATTTAAAATATAAGTTTTTTTGGACGGGACGGAAAAACCGGAACGTAGACAAAAAACAATGGCCAAAACTATTAATATTTTAAATTAAAGGGAATGAACCAGCTGAAGGGCGAACTGTTTGCAAAGATGGAGGAGTATCAGAAACAACTGCAACAGAACATTGACGCGTTGACTGAAGCACAAAAGGGAAATGGTAGGGAAATTGTTTTGTTCAAATGCTTTAAAAAATTCTCATTTTAGACCAAAAAATCTTTTTACTAGGTCTAATGCCGCAACAAAATCGATGGGATTCCACGGCATGTCACGAGAACCTGATGCTCATTGAGCCCGATCGATTGATTGTCCAATGTACTGGAAAGAATTGTGTTAAATATTGGGGTAAATATTACTCTGTGTTCGCTAAGCGGCCATTGTCGAATAAGAATTTTGGCAATTCCTACTACGAAGTGACCATCTTGGAGAAAGAATGGTAATTTATAAATATTCCCTAAAACAATTGTTGTACTTTGAAACATTTACTATATTTAGCGATGTTTGCATTGGACTGGCGACTAAACAAATGCCATTGGACGAATCCTCACTTTGGCGTCGGTGACGTCATCGGCTGCGGCGTGGATTTGGCAACTCGCCAAATCATCTACATAAAGAACGGACGGCGTTTGAGTGAGAAATAAAAAAATAATAAAATTAAAAGGAAAAGGAAATTTCATTTTTTTTAAATACACTAAATTAATAAATTATTTTTGATGAATTAATTTATTTGAGTTATTTGTTTGCTTTTGCAGGAACTATCGACTTGTTTGTCGTTTCTGCCGCTGAATTGTTCCCATGCGTTCCATTGTATTTTGGCAAAATTGAAGCAAACTTTGGACCAAACTTTAAATTCAAATTCTGATCAGGAAGAAGCCGCCCGGACAGTGAAAAACAATTTTTTAAATTTATTTTTTCATTTAAAAAATACGGTCAATGGATTTTAGCAGTTATACAATTCGTTTTGTTTTTAAATTTCTCTGATTTGATTTTGTTGTCTTTTTGCAAATCTGGGCTCGATAAAAAAAATTGATTATCCGACGAATCTCAAACTTTTTCCCCCACCGCCTGACGCCTCATGCCCCGCGTACTCTCCACTGGTCGACATTGTCAAAAAAATTAAAACAAGATCGACCTTCGGACCAGGGTTAGCAGTTTAGGGACACTAATTATATGGATAAAAATGTCCAAATATGGTCATAAAGTATGGATGAAAAATTGCAAAATATGGACAAAAATGGCCCAATAGAAGTAATAAGAGCAATAAAAATTTTTATATGCATTTCAGAGAAAATTTTTGAAAATAAGCAGAATTTTAAATTTTCATTTTTTTGGTGGCAGAATTTTTAGTTGCGAAAATGTCAATTTTTAGGTGTGCATTTTGAAAATTTTGAAAAAGTCGATCCTTAGGGGTGTATTTGCTTTAGAAGCTCCAAACAAAGCTAAAAACACCTTTGCTATGTTAAATTTTTGTCAATAATGTTTAAGTTTACAAAATACAGTGTAACAAAAATATAGAGACAGATTTTGTAAAAACAACAAATTTTTTATAGGCATTTCAAAATTCCGAAAAAATTCAAAGCGCTCGCGCCAAAACAGTTTCAATTTATTTCGTTTTGTTTATTTGCAGGAACTACCAGTATGCGTGTTGATTCTGCCGCCGAATTGTACCCGTGCGTTTCGATGTTCAAGCCTGGCACCAAAATTGAAGCGAATTTTGGCACGAAAAAATTCGAATTCACATTGCCGAAGGCATTTAGAAACTGAAAACGAGGGGATTTGTAGGCTTTTGATGTGGAGGGTTTCCGTCTTTTGTTTTTTCTTTGTCGATTAAAACATCATTCATTAAATCGATACGAATAAAGCTTTGAGTGGAATTCTTTTTCCTTGGAATCGAGTGTATCGAGTTTCGGGAAGCGTAAAAGCCGGGGCCGGGTATCGGATTTCGTTTTGAAATTTAAAAAAAAATTACAAACGCTCGTCCACAAAATCTCATAAAGTATAATGAAAAAAATACACCCCTAATGGGCAAATTTTACAGATAAGAGAGAATTTTTTCGAGTCAAATTTGTTTCATAATGGCTGATGCAATTGGTTGGAGGCGTGGTAAAGAATGGTGGAGGCGATAAGTAGGACGTAAAACAGCGACGATACCAATTAGGGTTAAGCCCCGACTTTCCCGCCCCGAGGGGTCGGGGCTCAACCCTAATACCAATCTTTCAAAAAAAGATGAGTTAATGGCGGAGAATGAAGTACAAAATGAAGAACTTAAGAATCCTTTCAAATCTCAAAACATTGGACTTTTTGATTTTTTCTATTTGCTATTTTCCCGCATATTTTTTGTTTAATTTTTTTTAAAAAATTCATTAAAATACCTCCTATTCTTAAAAAGCTCCAAAAAATCATATTTTAAAAAATGTTTTTTTAACAAATTGGAAATTGGTTTTGGATAAATTTTTTGCTTGTACTTGGATTTAGGTTTTTGGAATTTTTTGCAATAAATGTTTGAAAGGCGACATCCTTCAAAATTTAAAGTGAATACTGTGAATATTTCAAAAAATATTTATTAAAATAAATTATTTTTTTATTTTATTTCATTTGAAAGTTTTCCGTTTTCCGTTGTTTTTGCCCCTTTTTCCGTTTTCCGTTAAAAAAAAATATTTCCGTTTTCCGTTTTTTAAAAATAAATTTCCGCCATCCCTGTTGCCAATGGCATTTAGAAAGTGAAAAATGAGTGGTTTATGGGATTTGCTGTTGAGGGATTTCCGTCGTTTATCCATTTTTTATTTTTTCTTTGTTTTATCAATTCATTTTTTTGTTTTCAAATTTGTCACTCTTTCGAGAAAAACAAATCCAACGAACTTTTCCTGGCCATAGAATTTCAATCCACCAAAGAGTAAAACCATTCGGAACAAGGGTGGACGCAATCGAATAAACTAGGGTTGGGCCCCCGCGTGCGGGGTTGGGAATTGCAGGGTCGGGGTTTTGCGGGGGCAGGACTGTCGGGGTCGGGGTTACCCAAATCGGTCGGGGTCGGGGTTGCGGGTTTTTTTTAAANGAATGTGCAAATAATCGACGGAATGATTGAATTTTTTGTCCTTTTAGCTAAGGTTGGTTGCACTGTACCGGTTAAACGGTTACGAAACCGGCGGAGGCGCCGCCGAGAAAAATTTGAATTTTTATGACAATTTGTTAAGAGCTTTACAACCAAAAAAAAAAATGGAAATTTTTGAGGCTTCTTAGGAATGGGAGGAGCCCGACGGCTCCGATAGGTGCCGTCGAGACGTTTTTTTAAAGATTAACAATGTTTGTTACGAAGAAGCAAAAATTCAGAAAGATGTATTCAATTTCATTTTTTTGCGCKYATTTTATTAAAATATTTGAAAATTATTAAAAAATKTTTGTTTAATGAAAGAGAGARGAAACTAGAGGCCCAATAAAAGTTAATAATGAATCGCTCGCTCTCAAGCGGATTCGAACCCACACGAACATTTTACTTCCCGAAGAGACAAACCGCCTGAACAGACTTTTTGCCACGCATTTTGTAAAAAAGGAATATTTTTTGACAAAAAGTACGCGTCCACCACAGCCAAGCCCTCGGAAAAAATGAATTTTGTCGCTCGATGATCAGGGCTCTCAGAATGCCTTATTTTTAAGGCAAATGCCATAATTTTGAAAATTTGCCTTATTGTTTGCCATATTTTCACACTTGCCATAATTTTGCCATATTTTTGACTTTGGTAAAAATTCTCATTTTTTAATAGAAGAATATGAGAATTCCCGAAAAAAGTGCTCTTTGATTCTTACACTGAATATTTAAATTGCTTTTTGGCGTTCTGAATGGACTCAGCTTAATCTCTGGGCGATTGAAGGAGTCTTTTAAGGTCTTTACTCGAAAATTTGATAATTAAGAACTAATATTTAAGAAATTTTACTCGGATTCGCTCGGTTATCTTGACAAATGGCTCGGATTTTTGGCGGAATATGAAGATTTTGGCTGGATCGCTTTCGAAGAAATCAGTTTCGACATAATTTGCAGAGTTTTCAAAAAGTTTTGCACGGATGCACCGGACGAGCTGGACAACCTGTTTGACGAGGTGGTAGAATTGAAAGATGTAATCAGAGAATTAGAAGCAACGGAGGGGTTTTCCAAAAAGAATTTGTAGAAGAAATGGGGTGAAGTGCTGAAGGACAAAAATCTAAAACACATCAAAACATTGGTGTCAATTTTTCTCTCAATATTTCCTTCAAATGCATTCTGTGAGTCTGTCTTTTCGGTTGTAAATCATATTTGGACCGATCAATCTAATTCCTTTTCCCCGGAAACAGTCAATGCCTTTATTTGTGTCAAACTAAACTCTGATCTGGATTGTAGCTCAGCCCATGATTTTTTTCTGTCGCAAAATGATCTTTTAAACGCGGCAAAAACTAATGAGAAATACAGTTACTCGCAATAAATCAGATTTTTATTGTTTTTCTACGTTTTGGTCGCGAAAAACGGATGCCATAAAAATGCCATATTTTTGACCCCTCGATGCCATAAAAATGCCATATTTTTGGAGCCGGTTGCCATATTTTCTCGAAGGTGATCTGAGAGCCCTGTCGATGATGCCATCTTTAGGGGTGTATGTTAACTCCGACCCCGAGTCGGGGTTAGGGTTCGGGGATCGGGGTTTGCGGGGTTGGAAGTGTCGGGGACGGGGTCGGGGGACCAACCCTAAATAAAACTCTAACGCCAAATTACGCAATAGAAAATCCACTCAGAAGCAAATATGTTGAAGGAACAAAGCTTTGCAAGTTTTCTGGGGACAAACTAAAAAAACTTTCCTGAAGAAAAAGTTTACCCAAAAATCTTTGGACTTAAATTTGTGTGTCCTACCCGAGCCCAGAGGCCGTAACTAGCCTTGATTTCGTTGTTGCGGGAATTTTTTTTTAGAATTTTAGGACTTTCCTTATTTGGACTACTAAAAGCCAATCAACCCAGCAATTTTTGATACTTTATGAAAAAGTACTAACAATTGTTTGATGTTCAAATTACTCTCGACGTCTGACTTTCTCTTTTTATCACACTATTTCTTCAACAAATAAAATGTTCAAAAAAGTAAACTAAAACAATTTTAGATAATTTAAATTTTTTGCACAAAAAAGTTACTGTTCGAATCGGCCAAAAAAGTCTTCGATCTCTCCCCGTGCCAAAACTTTCGCCGATTGGTGACCGATAGTATTCCATCCTCACTGATTTGGTCATTAGCTTCACACAACGATTCGGCCCATCTTAATGAGTTCGGTAAACGGAAAAGTTCTKACTTTTGGTGCCAGGTTCATACAACGAAACGCATAGAAAACAATTCGGCGGCAAAAGCGACAAACAATCCGGTAGTTTTCTTGGTACCATTTGGTAGCAATTTATTTTAGAAAAATGTTAATTTATTTGATTTTCTTAATTAATAAAATGTTTACTTTGATATGACAGGGGCTGCTTTAAGCGGGTGAGGGCTGACGTGGAACTTTTGGGCATCCTCTAAATTTCTATTTTCGTGCACTTTTTTACGAATCAAAACCTTTTCTAATGCCTGTCAAACGAAAGGCCCAGAATTAATCAAATTTATTCAAGTCCCGTCTTCTTGGCCACGGAGTTCCGTCATAAATAACCGGACAGTTTGGTGCTTAGTGCTTAGGGTCAACTTGGGCGACGACAAGTTTA
>MEIZ01000471.1:20436-34944 GCA_001723225.1 Globodera ellingtonae
TCATTTATTCCCTTCCCCCTTTGACCTGTAAATTGTTTTCTCCACACATTTTGCAAATTCCTCCCCAGTTTTATTTTTCGATCGCCCTTTATGTAAATTGAGAATTTAAAAGAGATTTTTGAATCGGTTGAAATTTTATAAAATTAAGGATTTTTGGCATTTTTAGAAACTAAAGTTTAGAATTTTCTAGTAATTAGCATGTCAATTTCGACTGAATCAACCAATGGAGAGGAAATACCAGCTGATCAGGGTAAGAAATTCGATTTATATTTAATAAAATTCTATGTAAAGTCCAGGGCGGAAGCCAGAAAATTTTCGGGGAGGGGGAAGCCAAAAAAAATCCATACTTATGTACTTTAGGGGTGCATTTTCGGGTTTATTGCATTTTTCTTAAAGAATTTTTCCAGAAGTAAAACCATAGGGGTGAAATTTTTGTTCTACCCGAGATTCTAAAAATAATAGGTAATTTCAACCGGCAATATTAATGTTCAGAATTCGAAAACCCAGTTCTTTTTGGCAACAGTTTGAGGCTTTAATATTTTGAAAAAATTAATGCCATTTTCTTAGGACTAGTGCCACAACAAAATCGATGGAATTCCGCTGCATGCCACCGGGGCCTCGCGCGTTCTGGGCCCAATCGATTGATTGCCCAACATAATGGATTGAATAGCGGTAAAGTTAAAGTGATTTGATTAAAAAGCTTAATACAGTGTGTAACAAAAATATAGGGTCAAGCGTTTTTTTAGTTGTTTGAATACTCAGGCTGAACCGATCGAGCTGAAATTTTTACCACTGGTGACCTATACATAAATATTAAGATCCACGCAGGAAAATTGGAAAGTGTTGAAGAAAAATTTTTTTAGAATTTTTTCTAGTTTTTTTCCGAAAAACAGGGTGTAACAAAAATATAGGGTCAGATTTTGTAAAGACTAGAACTTTTTTTATAGGCATTTGGTCACGTGCTAACAAGTTAAGAAAGCAAGAACAGGGTCAGATCATTGCGTTAAACCGAGATGGACTCACCAAAAGAGAAATTGGACGAAGGTTGAAAGATTCAAAGGATGTTACCTCAAATTTTCTCAAAATCCTGACTTCATAAATGTTGTAATCGTAGACAACCCATTCTTTTAACGGATCCTGAGAATTACGGGAAGCGTAACAGTCCTGGGAAGCCAAAGAAACTGTGCGAGAGAACAAAACGGCGGATGTTCGCGGATTTGAGCAACTCAACCTAAGGCTCATCTTGTGCGAAAATTGGGGTAAATTCGGAAAAAAATTCCCCGAGGGCATGAAAATGTTTTGTGGAGGAAACGAGTATGCCGGCCTGATAGGCAACAAAATTCTCTACAAAACCCAACAAACAGCTAAGCTCTGCGCCCTTTCTCCGAGGAGGCGCGTCTGGTTTAATTTCGTATGCTGAAAAAATGCCCATTTTCACGCGATTTACTGAAGGAAATGGGCATTTTTTCAAGATACGAAATTCAACAAGACGCGCCTCCTCGGAGAAGGGGCGCAGAGCTTAGCGGTTTGTTGGGTTTTATAGACAATTTTGTTGGCTATCTGGCCGGCATACTCGTTTCCCCCAGAAAACATTTTCATGCCCTCGGGGATTTTTCCCGTAAATTTACCCCGTTTTCAGTGCATTTTGGGGTTTTCGGATCTGCATGAAGGAGGTGTTTGATCAAGTTGGTGCAATTATCTTTTTTGATCAGTTTTAAAAGTTATGCTTATATGAATTTTTTCGGAATTTTGAAATGCCTATAAAAAAAGTTCTAGTCTTTACAAAATCTGACCCTATATTTTTGTTACACCCTGTTTTTCGGAAAAAAACTAGAAAAAWTYYWAAAAAAWTTTTTCTTCAACACTTTCCAATTTTCCTGCGTGGATCTTAATATTTATGTATAGGTCACCAGTGGTAAAAATTTCAGCTCGATCGGTTCAGCCTGAGTATTCAAACAACTAAAAAAACGCTTGACCCTATATTTTTGTTACACACTGTAATGTAAAGAATTCACAACATTTTTTTGATTGAGTTTACTACTCTTTCAGGTTGGCGTTCTGTGTTCGCTAAACGGCCCAGTCCAAATAGGAATTCTGGCATCTTCTACTATGAAGTCACCATATTTAAGGAACAATGGTAACTTTATGTACGGCGCGCTCACTTCAGTGCCGGTACACTTTAGTGCCAGCCTTTTTTTTCTAGGGAAAAAGTGAAAATCTTGTACAATCAGAATTAGTATGTGAATTCCACTTGAAGTAATAAAGTTCAATGTTTGTTTGGGCACTGAAGTGGTGTACCATATGAATAGTGCAGGGCGGGATCGGGATCAGCTCTGAAGTGTTCATCTGGAACTTAGTCCCACCGGCCCRTTTGCCCCAAAAGTCCCGTTCCCGTGCTCTACCACCTACTTATAAATATTATAATCACGATATGCTGCTGTGTGTTCTCTGTTGAAATATGTTTATATAAATTTTAGCAATGTTTACATTGGACTTGSSRYCAATCAAATGCCCTTGGACCGATGTGTTGGATGGTGYAAAGGCACTTWTGCATACGGGTGCAGTGGCTTTTTTTTGGGCCACGCAGTCGACGGATGTSGCGAACGMTTAAATGGTGGRCGTCCACGCATTAAAGGAAAGCCTTCGTTTGGCGTCGGCGACGTCATCGGCTGCGGCGTGGATTTGGCTACTCGCCAAATAATTTACACAAAGAATGGACGGCGTTTGGGTGAGAAAGAATAAAAAATTAACAATTAAATTTGTAAATTATAATTATTTTTTGCTTAATTAAATATTTGTTTACTTTTGCAGACACTGCCAAATTATTTGTCGATTCTGCCGCCGATTTGTTTCCATGCGTTACATTGTGTGACGCTGGCGACAAAATTGAAGCGAATTTTGGGCCGGACTTTAAATGCAAATTCAAATGAGAAAGCCCCCGGACAGTGAAAAACAATTTTTTCTTTTAATTTATTTTTATTTGGAAAGATACGACCGATTGATTTTTACGTGTTGTTGTGTATTCATTGTCTGATTTGATTTTTGTTCCCATTTCGCAAATCTGGGCTTGATAAAGAATTTAATTTTTTGAGACTCGATTACCAAACTAACATTTTTAGATCGTTGAGGCTGTATAATTAACATTGGCTASCCGTCCGAGTTGGGTAGATTTTGTATTCAAATCTACAAGTGATCTGATCCCTTTCAAAAAAAAAGTTATAAATCGAAAATTAGAACAAAAACTTAGGCTTTCGCTCTTTTTAAGCCATAACTTTTTAAATATATGATCGTTTAGTCCCTGCTAGATAATAACTTCTAAACATGTAGACCTTTCGATTGGTACCAAATTTATTTAGTTTGGTTGGTTCCATGAAGAGTTATGGCACCTCAAAGGTCTGGCGCCCAAACGGCAGCGCCCAAACGTCRGCGCCCAAACGTCCCCGACCCCTCCGCAAAAAATCAAATGCAATTTTTTTAATATCCAAGATTTTGTCGTTTTGTTACCATCGATTAAGGCGGTGATTGAATAACAATCAACTTGGTTTTAGAGTAATTAGCTTTTAACTTTTAATTCTTAAGCTAATATTTGTGCAATTCTACGCTTCAGAGCCGTTTAAGCCGTTTTCCGTCTAATCGCTAAAGCATCGGGGACCGGACCGGAAGCACGTCGGTCTGCTGGGAGTTCGACAGAACATTAATGAAGCGTAAATAGACGCGTGCAAATTGAACTTGTTCAAATAAGTTCAACCAACAAAAATGCCATGTTGTAACTAAAAAGAAACATCTCTCTCATCATAATTTATTGATATATTGAATATAGTAAGTTTTTGGTGTTGTTCTTTGGAATCTTTTTGATTAAGATACCGTGTATACGTTTAATCCCCCATGGGGGATTATATGAAGATGAACATCACCAAACATCGGCCGCCCTGCTCTGTCCACCCGCCCATTCTCCCAACCATTTTGTGGGTCAGCGTTTTGCCCGTAACAAATTCAAATAAATGCAAAAAGCGACATTTTCTGAATGTTCGCATCTTTTATTGTGCACAAATGTCAGAAAAGGCTAAGGCTCATCACCAGCAGCAGCAGCGGAAGATTTTTCATTTAAAGATGCAAAACATTTTCTATTTCTCCATTTATTCATTCATTTATGAGTGTAATGGCTACCAAAAACTCTCCATGAGCAATAACCTACCTATCTATCAGGTGCTCGGCAAAATTTTTTGAAAATTTTAATTAATCTTGTTATACTGGTCCAAAAATTACGAATGTTGCAAGCTAATCCCAAAAGGTGGAGCTTATTGGGCTTTACTAAAAATTTCGGTTGAAAATTTACAAAAGAATGAAAATAAAATACTTTTTTATTTTGAATGAATAATATTTTTGAAAAAATTTCCAAAATCAAAATTAAATCTTTAGGCTTGCTTTTGGAAATTAAAGTCGATTTTTAGAGGAGCATTTTTCAATTTTTATTGCWTTTCTGCGGGCAAAAGATTAATTTCCATTTTCCCCCAGACGCCTTTAAAAATATAATTTTTTGAAATGCCAAAACCAAATTCTTTGGTCGGCCGTATTAAGCATTTGCTGGACACGGGCAATGGTGCGGACGTTCACTTTTTGGTGGGGAGAGGAGACGAAAAGGAGGCGAGTTCTGAAAAACATTGAAACATTTACTTTAATTAATTATATTTTAATTACTTTTATTAATAATTTTTTCATTTATTTTTTATTAATTAATTTCAATTTTAAATTTGTTAAGCTTCTGCTAGCGCATAAACTGATTTTGAAGGCGGCCTCCGACGTTTTTGAGGCAATGTTTCCTTTTGATGCCCAAAATGCCGGTAAGCCAAAAAAATGGTGCTCAGGGGTTGGTTGTTTTTTTGTTTGTTCTAATTAATATTTTTTGGTTTAACGAATTTTTTAGACCCTTCGGAAGGGACTAAACCCGTGGAGGTGCCCGACGTGGAGGTGGGCGTGTTCAAGGCAATGCTCAGCTTTATTTATGCGGACGATGTGAGCGGGCTAAACGGGGACAATGCAATCGCTGTGCTTTATGCGGGTCATTAAATTTTATGCATTTTTACATTTCCGTTTTAAAATTTTAATTTAAGCTAAAAAATATGATCTTCCTGAACTTGTCAATTCGTGTCTGAACTTTCCCATACCGGAGCTGAACAATGTTTTTCTCGCGTTTGTCGAGACTCGCTTTCTTGGAGAAGAGGTCGGGGGGGGGGGGTCAAATTGTTACTTATTTTTAATCCGTAATTAATTTAATTGTCTTTTTTTAAACACCATGATTAATTTGTGTTGGAACAGAAATTCATCAATTTATTTATTTTAATTTTATTTTAGGATTTCGCTCGCCGCTGTTTGGCTTACATTGACCAGAATGCTTACACTTTGATCTTAACAGAAGCATTTTTGCAAATTGACCAAAAATTATTGTGTGAGATTCTGGACCGTGACGGGTTTGCCATTCTTTTTTCGAAAAAACAGATTTTATAGGTTTTTGAATATGCTGAAAAGCATAATAACGTTTAAATCCGCTTCATCCGTCAACCCTTTGTGATTTTATGAATTTAGGCGTGAAACCGATAGAAACATTTTGTCTTTTCACTGTAATTTTCTTTCCTTTTCTTCAGTAGATTAGTCAAAAACGGCCAAAATGGATATTCAAAAAGTCATAGGAACCTCTACTCATTAGGAGTATTTATTGCATATAGAAAAATCAGAAATTTGCAACCGCTTTTTAGGCTAATTTTTCATAGCCAAATCAAAAAGTGCCACTTTTTATGCAATGCCCGGCACAAAAGGGAAATGATATTTAATATTTTGAATAAAATTATATTTCTTTAGGGCTAACCCTTCAAAATCGATGGGATTCCGCTGCATGTCACCAGGGCCTGACGCTCTCTGAGCCCGAACGATTGATTGCCCAATGTACTGGAAAGAAAGGGGGTAAATATTATTCGGTTAAAGTGATTGATTAAAAAGTTTATAAAAAGAATTCACAAATTTTTTTTTGCATTAACTTCTTTTCAGAACGTCGCTCTGTCCTCGCCGAACGGCCAATTCCAAAAGGAAAATTCGGTATTTTCTACTACGAAGTGACCATCTTGGAGGAAAAAGAGTAAGTTAAATAGTTTAGCTCGAAAGACTTTGGAAGCATTTTCATTTAAAAAAAATTATTTTTAGCCCTATTCACATTGGACTTGCGACCAAACAAATGCCATTAAACGAATGGGTTGGATGCTACAAAAGCTCTTACGCATACCAAAGCACCGGCAATTTTTGGGGTCACGAGGTTGCCGAATGTTCCCGCTGGAATGGAAGTCCTTACATCGGAGGAAAGCCCAAATTTGGCGTCGGCGACGTTGTCGGCTGCGGCTGCGGCGTCAATTTGACAACGCGCCAAATTATTTATACAAAAAATGGACAGCGTTTGGGTGAGAAAAAAATACAAATTACCTAGGGCCATTTAASCACTTTTGGGTTGTTTCTTTAATTTAAAGATCTAATTGATGGTTTGTTATTTTAATTTACTTATTTATTTTGTATATTTTTTTTACAGAAACTGCCGGTTTTTGTGTCGATTTTGGCGCCGATTTGTTTCCATGCGTTACGTTGTGCAACCCTGGCGACAAAATTGAAGTGAATTTTGGCCCGAATTTCAAATTCAACATTGCCGCCAATGGCCTTTAGAAAGTGAAAAACGCGGGGATTTATGGGATTTTGCTGTTGGTTTTATCATTTATTTGTTCTTGTCGATTAAAGCATTTTATCAATCATTTTTGTTCTGATTTCTCAATTATTTCGATAAAAACAAATCCAATACACTTACATCTCTTACGACAGACACTAATTTTCGGCAAATCTTGTCAAAAATTGGGCAATTATTGCCAAGTAACGAATCGGATGTGCACAAAAAGTACCCACACAAATATCGTACTTTTAGCAACTTTTTTTGGATGTGTACTATTTTGCTGGCCAGAAAATATACATTTTCAACTTTTGGCTGGTCGCTGATGCTCGTTTCATCGAGGTTTTAAAGCTTATAACTCAAATTGGAAAGGAACTGAGTTGCGGATCCAGCATTCCTCTCGGCCTTCGAGAAAATCCGCATGTCATATCGTCTACCTTATCGTGTGTCTCAGCCCACCCTCTATTTGAAAAGTTATGCAATATTTATATTTTCAGTTTAATGCCAATTTATCTATCATCGAAAAAACAGTAGGCAATCCGTAATGCGATGGGCCCGCCTGTTGGCGAAGATCCATGCGTCTTTGGCCATATATCACATGACCGCCGCCATCCCATCGTTCCCACGCCCAAAGCTACCACCGCGTCCTCCACAATCGCCCCATCTGCCGCGACTATAACTCCAACATTGACAGCTTCACTGACCGTTCTGCGGCGCATGTTGTATTCAACTCGCGCTCCAGCTGTCGCACAAATAATTTTTGAAATTAGAATCAAATTTGCTGATTCAAAAGCAGCAATTAAATAACCCTTATTTAAATGATTCAATGGCTTTAATTGGTAACGGAAGTAAATGCTAATTACTGTCAGGATCGCTACCGAAGTGAGTTGCCTTATCCGATACCGGAATGGACACAAAACAAAACAAAATGAGGGAGTAGATCAGAAAGGTGAATGTTTGTTGGATGAATGGACCAACGGAAAAGGCAAGTCACGACACCATTAGGCCGTCCGGCATACCCAAATGGCAAATTAAAGTTCATAACAGGCATTTCCGCTTTGGAGGGCGTTCAATTTGACATCGAATTGCCTCGGAYCAGAGCCGGRCCAATGCTTTGGATATTAATCGACAACATGCGAAACAAACTGCTGGACTGTGCCCCCAAAAAGTCGATCAGTTAGTGTTAATTCATTTGGGAAAGCGTTAAACAACAACAATTTGATGTTCATTCAATTTAGGCTTACTGAGTCAGTCGTCAGCTCCYCTCTTTGCGATTGGATTCAGGACAAAAAATACTTTGCTTATTCTGCGGTTTTGTTTTTATTGACTTAATAAACCGGTGCTACTTAAATGCCAACATTTCAGCACGACACGACCTCGACACTTCCTTAAGAAATTATAATAAAGAGGTGGGACGGGTAAAGAAAATCGAACAAGACTACCCGGAATTTCGGTTTCTTTATAAGCAGATTTTGCAAAATGMCAACAAAAATCAGATCAGATCAGGCATATTTGAAATTCTCACATCAATTTCCTGCCATAACTTTTTGGTGAAATCGGGATTGTGGTTTACAATTTTCAATGATTTAGTCCATTTTATCGGTTTGAACTTTCCAAATTCCGTCGCCCTCAGTTTTTTCACTTTTTGGGCTCACTCGGACCTTCGTTTGCGTCAAGAAGCAGTCTGAAAATGAAAAAACAAAAATGACAAAAATTTGGAGTGGCGAGAAAAAGCTTCTCATCCCATTTTGCCCTTACCCATCGTCGATGCCACTGTCGTTGAAGCAAATATCGACGCTATTCCAACGATTCCAATTCCATTCAATTGCCTCAWTTTCCAACTCGGCCCATTTCGCTTCGTCCCGCTCAATTGGACAACGAACCAACAGCCATTTGTGTTCAYCAAAGCGTCGCGACACCAATCGCTCMYCCGTCAAAKTGTTCTTCAGTTCGAATGGAAYAAAGCCAAAACGTTCGTCCACCACAATGATGATGAAATTGACAGAAACGACTGAATTGACAAATTCCTAAAATATAAAATTAATTTAAGTAGAAATTCRTCATCAAAATACCATTTGGAGTCCAGCCATTCCCGTCGAACAGAATTCGCCGCATTTCATCACCTTTGGAAGTCCATCCCCGCGGGGTGTGTGCAACCATTTGGCCAAMGCTTGAGCAGAAGAAGCGCCRGCACTGTCATCGGCCGGGAATTTGGGGAAAACACAACGGGATTGGATCAATCGGAGYTTTGCGCAATCGCGGAGAATGGTCGGAGAGAAACGGCGCAAATAGACGAGATTGGGGGAAAGCAATGCAAAGCAGCAAATGTTGTCTTTGAACAACGGCCAAATCCGGTGCCAAATGATTTCCCAAGTGCGGGTTTGGTAGTCGGACGTGAAAATGCAAACAATGGCCCCTTTAGAGTCGTCGAAAAGTCGGCGAATGCTTTGAAGAAATTCGATGACACTTTGGTCGATGTAACTATAAAATCACCAAATCGTCAGAAATATTAAGACCAGGGCTCGGATCGGGTACAGGCAATTTTCAATGACAGACATGTTGATTTTCAAGGACATAACAGAAAAACTTAGCGAAATCCAAGGACGCTCAAAAATGTTCTCCAAACCCAATTTTTGGGGTCAAATTTTGTGTTTCCCCTAGACCAGCCGTATTTAGCCTTGGATTTCGTTGTTAGTTGTCCGACGGCGCCGAGAGGCTTTAATATTTTTTAATTTTTGTTAAGATGCGACTTTTTCAAAAATAAGACTGTCCTTGGCATCCAAGGACGAATCTGAATCCTGATTAAAACAATTGAACGCAAAAGATAAAATTATTTTCAATTAAAGCTCAAAATCTAAAACACAATGACCTTATATTAAGGCGTTCGAATCCGATCACTTTGTCTGGCAGCGGATTTTGCGGGATTGGCAGCCGACAATTGCGATCACCAAAGAGTTTGAGAATTTCAACGCCATTTTCGTCAGCTGCGCAACGAATGCTTAAATAACCCAACGACCATTCCTTCGATTTGAAATGCGCGTCCACCAAAAAGTCAAAACGATCGCTGATCAACGCAACTTTCAATCCGAGCAAAAAAGGGCCACAGAATTTGAAGACTTCAAACAAAACGTCGTCACAAATGAAACTAAAATTCGGTTTAAATAAATGAATGGAAAATAAAGGGTAATTTWGAATTTTGTTAAAATTAGTCAAAAACTCGTAGAAATAAGGCAAAAACTCACATTTCTTTCAGCCGTTTCTCCACGTTTTTCGGATTGTCAGACATTTGTTTTTGTTGCCAAATTATTTTTGATTTTTATGAGTTCAATGGGCTAAACAGAGAAAATGCGTAACATTTGTTGCCATACTCATTCATTCATAACACAAATAAACTAAAATGAACAAAAAAAAAATGAAAGTAAGGCGAAAAAGAAGAAAAGTCTCTTCAAATGATTGTAGCAAAGCGGGGAGAGGGAGCAAAACTTTCAATTTGGCGGTGATCGGTGAGACACAAAAATCGATAACAGTTTTCAATCGTCCTTAGCCACGCTCAAACAGATATTGATTGGACGATTTGTCAAGAATAATTCTGTAAATTTTCTCAAAAAGCGAATGTGTAAAAATTGCTTTAAATAGGCCGAAACATTTCTAGCGAGCCAAAACCCCTGCAAAATTCAAATTAAAATAATCAAATATTAGCGTGTTTGCAAACTGCTTGTGAGCTTGATTTTTGGAGACAATTTTGCCACCATAATTTTTGCTTACATTCCGACCCTCGTGATACGCCGCAATATTGCCTTGCGTCTTGTCAACATGTGGCTACAAAATCGAGAATACATCCCTCGAGGGTCTGCGTGGGAGCAGACGACTGATTAAGACTTGTCGAGATATTGTTATGTTAAATAAAAAATGACAAAAAAAAATTGGTAACCATTTTCTCTCCTTACTATTTTTGCCGTTCTTAGGTTTGCAGTAAAGCGCAAAACAAGAACATTCACTTATTCCTTTCGCAGAGAGCAATATTTTGTTTTCACTACTAATTTGTAAGGCTGCGGTTTCAAAAAAGTTTATTAAGAAAATTGCTCCAAAATAACGTAAAAATGATCGTTTTGAGAGGGCGCTTTGATAAAATGGCCTTTTATTTAAAATTTTGACAACGCCAAATCATGATTTCTTCCTTTAAAACTATAAATATTTACCTAAACTTCCAGCCAAATCTTCATTTTCCAAGGACATTTTAAATTTCCAAGACCGAGGGCCCATTTCCAAGAACTGTCCTCGGCATCCAAGGACGAATGGCAGCCCTGCAAAAATTGAAAAAGGAATGCTCATAGAAAGAACTGATGATTAGGGAAGAGATTTTTAGGCAATTAAAAATTGCAAAGTCGGCGCCTAAATAGGCACGAAATTTTCGAAAATAGGCATGCAATAGGCACAAAACCAGTATTTTCCAATGTATATTTGCGGGGACGGAGTGACTTAACTATAAACATGTTTTTCAGGAATAAAACCCAATAGTAGGTTAAATCATAAAATCGCAGCCCTACAAATCACTGTGTGACAAATTTTGTTCGCTTGCTTTTTGCAAAATTGTCTGCGTAATAAAATGTGTCTGTTCTCTTTCTCTGCCTGTCTTCTCCGTCAGATCTCAGCGTCAACGCAAGATTTATTGATTATTTATAAGTTGACAGATAATTTCGGCAATTCGCCGAGGACGCCGCACCCTCTAATAATGAACCTTCTTCTGCGAAGTTGGAACGTTGAGTTAAGCACGAAAAAGACATTTTAACTTGATTTAGAGTTTCAAGAGTGGACTTTATAATTACCTATTATTACCTATTCGACCTTCTTCTAACTCTTAAGAAAATTGCAATAACCCCGAAAAATGCACCCCTAAAGGTTGACTTTTCAAAAATGCACCCCCCCCCCCTAAAAATTGCCTTCCTTTTTAACCCAAAAATTTTGTTCAAAAATGAAATTTTTTTAAATTCCCATATTTCCTAAAATTTCACTGACTATGAATGCTTTTAATTTGCAATATGACCAATAAAATGAACATTGAATGCTTAATATTGTATATAAAATTTTTTTGATTAAATTATCCCCAAAGTTTTGGTAACTTTTTAGGGTAATACTGTACTTTGTGCCCCCTCCCCTTTTTTTGAAAAAATAAAAGATTTTTTTTAAAGTCATATAAAACAAGTTTCCGGGAGTTTTCGGGGTCGCTGATCACGATTCTGACATTTATTTTTGGAATTTTTAAATTTCATTTATCTAACTGCATATTTTTAATTCAACGTTATTATCCCAATCCGCATCTACCGCAGATGGGCAACGGTTTTAACGACGCCACATCTCAGAGACACCATGCTGACACTCCCGGGAAAACGGAACAATTGGCGGTCCGATCTTCGTCCCGACCGCGTCGTCCGATAAAACGCTACGGTCATTTTGATCAAATTTATTTTGGTTTTTACGGACAGCGGCGGCAGCGGTCATTTTGCGAATGGCCAATTGTTAATAAAAGTTGGYTTTCTCAGTTGATGAAATAAACGACGATGCCGGGCGTGATAAAAAAGTCAGTCGTTCATCGCCGCTTAACATTGGAAAGCCGTTGGCCAAATCGGTGATTGACGAAGAGGAGGCGGATGGCCAAACGGTGGAAAAGGTGTTGAAGAAGCGCGTGGACGGCGACGGCCGCGTGGAGTATTTTGTGAGTTTTTGGAGGAGAACATGAAAAAATAAAATGCTGTGCACCGTTTGGCCCATGAAATTTGGTACAGTGGGCTGTTTGGCTGGCTACCGATTAAGTTTATTTTCCTCTTTAAAGAYCGGTAAAATCAAATTTTTAGGAATGGGAATTTTAAATTTAATGGGACGGGAAGCCTAAACGGGATTCACGTGCTTTCCCCGTTTCCGTAAAAATCCTGTTTAATTTTTACAGGAATCCAGCGGGAACGGGAAAAAAACGAAATTTAGGGCAAGTTGAGTTTTTTATTAGAAAACATTTGCTTCGAAAAGTGAAGGATGTCCGGCATCGGAAAAATTTTACAAAAATCGACAATCTTTGTTAAGAAAAGTGATGCAAAAATTTAAAAAATGTGTCATTTTTACGCGTATTTCAATTAAAATTTGAAATGCGGTTCGGGATTAGTAGAGTCGGGGTCGGGAAAATAGCCGAAAATTGCCTAGATATGCGGAGACGGGGTGTCAGAGTACCAAACTACAGTTTGAATTGTTGTGGGGCCAAATGTCCAGTGTGTCAAATAACCTTTTGACCAAACGTCCAATAGTTCACTGAAGTGCTAAACGCGCATTGGGCTAAATGTTGTGCCGCCTTTAATATTTCAAAATTTAACCCTTTTTTTGTACGCTCTTTAAAACTTTCATATTGCAATTTTTGTCAAGGACGTTTTACTTTAAAGCGTTTCTTTCCTTTTTTAAACAGAATTTTCAGGTCAAATGGGAGGGTTTACACAGCCGTTGGAATGCTTGGAAGCCGCGCGATGTTCTGAAGCATTTGGACGTTGTCAGGCAGTACGAGAAGGAGCAGAAACCGGCCGAGCAGAGCAAACACGGCAMTTTTGGGGAGGAGGAGGWGCATGAAGAAGAAGAAGAAGACGAGAGCGATGAGGAGGAGGAGAATCCGCACAAAGAGTCCACCCGCCAAGGGCCAGGGAACAAGCACATATGCGTGCGTAGACTTGATGTCAGCTCTTCTTCTTCATCATCTGCTAGTGAAGACGAGCCCGGTAATGATAAAGGAGAAGACGAGAGCGATGAGAAGGAGGGCAATTTGGGGGAGGAGGATGAAGAGAAAGGTGAAGACGAGGAGGGGGAGGACCGCGAGGAGTACGTGGTGGAACGTATTCTGGCAAAGCGCATGAACAAGAATGGGGAGGTCGAATATCTGGTGAGTTTATTTATGAATGAGAAAAAAAGACAAACTTTTTTCTTTTTTTATATTGAATTTTGTTAAATGCCTCTTCTATGCAGATTTAAATTGTTCTTTTTTGAACCTCCCATCACAAGTCAACCTTGGGGAGCCACGAATCTCAGGCCCGAGGCGGAACTCCCGACTCTTTGGCACTTCTGATAGGAAATTCGGGTTTTTTAACGGCATAAGTGCGGGGGCATTATTTAGTACAAAATATGTCAGGGCGCGAAGGGGTAATACAAATAATGTAAGTGTTCAAGGGTCTTTATCATCTTCATCCGGGAGGCCTTCCTTGTGCTTACATTTTACACTATACTAGGGATGCAAGAGTCTCGGAAGCACCTTTTAAAAATTTCATTCATTCCAAAAATCCGATTTCATTTTCAAATCGCAAAAATATGGCAAAATATGGCGCGGACCACCAAAATATGACAAATGCCATATAAATATGGTACTTGCTACCCTGCATTATACCACATTCTTCTATTTTTAAACAATTGTTTCCCTCAGGTTAAGTGGCAGGGACGCAGCGACAAAATGTACGAATTTTTTTTTTGGCAAATTGCCTCCCCYCAAAAAGCGCTATTAATAGGAATAGTTGGGAGCCAGCCGACGCAGTGAAGCAATCGAACGTCTTCAAACAGTTTGAGTTGGCCGCCGCCGTGGAGAGGACGTTTTTGGCATCATCGGTAAACGTCACTTGGCCCAAACTCATATTATCCCCTGCCGACGCGGAGCAGGCGTTTTTGTCATCATTGGTAAAGCGTGTAAAACTTATGCTTCAAATTCAAGATAAATAATATTTTCCGATCATTTTTAATCAACAGTTTTTGCAGAAGAACTCGCCGAATTGGACCGTCACATCGTACAA